>CAJQUW010003812.1:0-13415 GCA_907163375.1 Prostheceraeus crozeri
AACCTGTTGAGCCCCAGACAGTTTTTAAAATCATACATGACTCTAATCTGGACTAAGACGTTGCAGTGCACGTCCCATTGAGTTATGGCAGATTCTGTGAGAACAATATATTAACTTTCACTACCTCAACTGACAAGGACGTGCTGAGCAGTCGTCCTGCGATACACACTACACCAACTGACAAAGACGTGCCAGAGCAAAGTCCTTCTGGAATTCCTAGGATTCTTTAAAATGAAATAACTAATGTCTAAAAATACACTGTTGTGTTTAGTAGTGTTAGGACTATATCGTAATAAAATGTAATTTAGGCCTATATAAACTGATGAACTTCTAGCTGTACATGCTATAAATTTTAACGCCTATTCTAAACTAGGACTTCGTTTTATATTAAAACTTATCATTTGATTGCAAAATTCCGTGCATATTAATGCTGGAGCTATTATTTGCTAACGGATTATTATGCTAACCTTTTCTTCGCCCCAGTACTCTTGAAACTTCATTAATCAATTACTAAAAAACTTGAGTATCAAACTGGTAATTAGGCGTGACCTCTTTACCTGTAAATATATACAAAACACTTTTCTATGTAATTGCATCAAATCATTATTATTATTTACATGTATAAGCATCCTGATAAGATCCATTAGTAAGGACTTAACAAATAAAAACTAAAACATAACAGGATGATTGCCGCATTATGAATCTTCCTCGTCTTTTGAGTGATATATGCGGAAACATGGATCAAATCGCATAGCGTCTGGGTGTTGTTTGGGCAATCCGGACACACAATAAACAGTCTCCTTCCTGTCGACCATTCACTCGCGCAACAATGGCGGCATTTCTTTGCGGTCGTTCTTTAGTTCGGACTCGAGGCGAAAGTCGTTTTGAGGGGCGTGCAGACTGTTAGAATCTTTCGCGTTGGGAGAGGGCAACCGAACCTCCCGTAAGGTCCAGAGCGTCGAAATTTTTTGGACCACTTTTCTCAACAATAATTTTCAATGACTTTTTCTTGATAGCTTCAGGAAATCACTAGTTTCCAGCCATCATTATGACTTTATGTATACAATCCACGAGTTCCGGGTTAGTCATGACTATGTTGTCAGGTGAATTCACAAGTTTTGTAAACCACTTGTAGGTTCTTTTCTTGCAATGTTTGTATTGATGCAGACTACCGTCTCGCGAAGTCCACACCACCCATTCCTTTAATTGTTATGCCAGGTCAGACCATGATTTGTTGAGTTTGTTATCTTCAACTCCTCCGCCGTAAAATCCTTTGATGCGAAGGAAGGAGTACCAGTGGTGTTCGCAGTGTTCGACCAAGTAAATTGTTTTTGAGGCCAGATGACTTTCGCTCGACTGCCTTCACACACTCCAAAACCCTCGTCCTTTCTGCAGATTGCGTGTGATTTTTGCCGGAACGTTCTTATCTCGCAAAATCTGTGGAAACCACCCACGGAAAAGGAACGAATAGTTCCCGTTAAGCAAAGTATTTCCTTTCGTAAAGTATACGACAGCCAGGAGTCGGTACACTTGTAAAAAAGTTATCAACGTCAAAGATGATTATCCACAATTTGATAGGTCGGCAAGAATAGAGCGGAAGAGTAAAGTTTTTAGCATCATCCGAGGACGGTTCCTTCAGTATGTTTTCGTTCTCTTTTTTCTGTGCTGCTACCTCAATGTTCCAGTATATCGGTGTTAGAACTTTCGCATAGGGCAGTACGTCAGCATACCATATCGCGATTCTTCGAAGGTATGTATCGTAGAAAATGGATTCTGACTTTGTATAATAGCAGACTCTCATCAAATCAAATGTCTTGCTTCGGCTTAGAGACTGTTTTTCATTTTTCTTGGGCAAAAGATAGAAAAGGTCGAATTTTTCAGAAGAGTGTCATTATCATCCAAAGTCACTGTAATCACAAAACCGAAGCATAAATTTCACGACCTCCTCAAAACCGATTTCGGAGGAAGGCAATACGGACTTGAAAAAAGTCACTTTTATTATAGGATTGCTTTTCTTGACCAATAATGTCGAATTTCTGGCTTTTTGGTTCAATTTCATACATAACATAACATTCTTCGATGGCGACACCCTTTTTCATTTCAATAAATGGTTTAGCAGGACGCCTATTTCGCCAATGATGCCGGGTAGGTTGTTCTCGGGGCTCACTGTCGTACTCTTCGTAACAATGTCAGTTCAGCTTTCTTGTTTGTCCAGTCGCACAAGCAGTTGGAATAGATTGTCATCAAGAAATAATATCAATGAAGAATTCAATGTTATTATTCACGTCAGATGGCACATCGTTAAGTAAGATTTATTCCACTTTCTTGGGTGAATTGCAAATTACGAATCTCGTGAAAGTCATGGCCCTCTTCAACGGAAAGTCCACTCTCCTTGTCTTATGTCAGTTGCGATGTGGGAATATTCCATGTATCTTCATCGTCATCACTACTTGTACTATCTTCAGAGTAGCTACTGTCATCCAAAGCATTTGAGCTGTGCGGCAATTTGTTCGCTGATAAGCACCTTCTCTTTTGCATGACGAGATTGAATTGGAGGAAAAAGGTTTTTACGACAGTTTAGTTAATACAATGCAATGTATGAAGCGGAATACCTTTGACGTCAGCGAAACCAATAGCGATTTTTGAAATACTATTAGCTCACGCATTCATTATGTTGTACAGAACTGTGAGAAGAATTTCATTAGATATCTGCGCATTTCGGATGATTTGAAGTCAATCGGGATTCAAATTTAATGACATTGAAATCATTAGCGCTTTGCATTGTTTCGCATTATACTTAGAATAACTCACTGTGAGATAAGGCATCATAGAGATCGAAATCATTATACATTCATGCCTGTATTTTTACAGGCAATTCTGCACGGATAATTAAGATTCTAATATAATCATCTGAACAATTGAATAGGATTCGAATAAAAATCTGGAATTGACTCATCGTTCCTTATACTTAATTCATGAAAGTAACTTAAAGTAAAATATCTGTACGGATGAATTTAAATATCCATAAAATCTATAATTGCATAAATAATCATTATTGTATGCAACATGAATGTATTGCAAAGCATATCAAACGATTTTGCATTTGTCTATGTCAGTTGTCGGAGTGTAGTCGATCTCCTACATTGTCAATTAGATGAAATGAGAAAAGGACGTGCACTGCGCGTCTTTGTCAGTTGAGAGCATGTAGTTAATGATATATTGGGCAATTGAAGCAATTATCACAGGACGTGCTCTGCACGTCCTCGGGGCTCAACAGGTTAATGACAGAATGAGCAATGAATAAATTAGGAGAGCGCTGACGTGCTCTCCAAATTTATTCATTCCCAACATAGAAGTTAATGGCCATCAAGGATTTAAAGAATGAAGGATAGCATAGTCGCCAATCGACACAAAATACCAAGGAAATTAATGACAGAATGAGCAATGAATAAATTAGGAGAGCGCTGACGTGCTCTCCAAATTTATTCATTCCCAACATAGAAGTTAATGGCCATCAAGGATTTAAAGAATGAAGGATAGCATAGTCGCCAATCGACACAAAATACCAAGGAAATTAATGTTAGAGGAAGCAATAAATCAATTTGGAGAGCGCTGACGCGCTCTCCAAATTGATTTATTGCCAACATTGAAGATAATGGCCAACAAACATTTAAAGAATGATGGATAGTATAATCGCCCAGCCAAAATAACATACCAAATAAATTAACGTCAGAAGCAGCAATAAATACATTTGGAGAGCGCTGACGCGCTCTCCAAATGTATTCATTGCCATCATAGAAGCTAATAGTCAAGGAGGATTTTAAGGAAATAGATAGCATAGTCGCCAAAACAAAATAACCCATTGACATTACAATTAGGCTACTCGAATTATCATAACGTGAATACTCATGTAGTATTTTCATGTATTAATACATGTTTTACTACAACTTTTATTGCTTGAATAATGAAACAATTGATTCTATGGTAATACGCCATTGATATCTTTCAGATGGTTCAAATTCTATAAATATCAATACAAATATGCAATTCCTCATTGAGCCAATGCTTAACCACAGATATGTAAATTGTACTCGCATTGGAATAATGCTTAACACTAGAAATCTCTACTACCCTACCTGCCAGATGTTGCTGGCTTCGCCAGCATGGTCAACTATTACAATACTGTTATCGTCACAGTCAAGTCAATCGGTTGGTTCAGGCTACAGGTCGCAGCGTCAATCAATGGTAACTGATTTTTTGAGCATCGATGGATACTAGGTAGCTTTCCTGTATGTTCTATACTGGACATTCAAATGTCAACAGTTTGGCCGCAATCTCGCCTTGAAAATCGGCCAAATCTACGTTTCGGAGCGTCTGTAGGCGACAGTGTCTGCGCAGTCATCATGGGACACATGTCAATTGAAAATTCAGCAAATTTAGCATCTTTTCATCGTACAATTTTTTCAATTTCAACTCCAACTCTGAGTAACAATCTATTGAAAAAAAACAGTGACTTTTCCTTTCGACGGGCCTACATACAAGAGTTTTGAGAAAATTTTAATTCTTAAACTTGGAATACAAAGCCTTAGTGAATGCCTAGACCTCATGAGAAGATCTAACGCTTCATCTCAATACCAATTCGAACAGAGGCGAAGAAAGATTTTTGAGGGTCAAAATCGAGCCAAATTGTGCACACTTATCCACGCTTAGGAAGGAAGATGGGGGTCTAACATTTCCTGACAGTCAATTTAAGGACAAAATGAAAAAAACTGTCGATCCGTTCATATCAATTTCAACGTGGCAACGAACAATCTAATGGCCGCGCCAAGGCGCGGCCATTAGATTGTTCGTTGCTTAAAAAAAACTATGTTGGTGGGAGAAATTGGCGACACGGCTGCTACTGTGAGCGTTTTTCGATATACTTACATCATTCCGAATTTGAGTTTGCTCGCTGACAGCTATACTAAATGATCGGCTAAATGCTGAAGTTTTAAGAAGAGAATCTTGCTTTGTTTTCTTGGTTTGTCTATGAAACAAATATTAGATTTTGTCACTTATTACTTACTTAGTAGACAGATTATTAATTTTTGTCACTGTCGCTGATTAGACGGTGAAATTGTGGATGTAGTTCATATTTAGTTATTCGCATTAAGAAATTTTAAAGACACATCTATTAACTCTGTTTCAGCTGTTGAATACAGTTAAGCAGATGCGGTTTTTATCAACTGATCTAATCATAGGTGAACTTCATTATGCATAAAATCGGATTGAAAACACAATACATTGTTATATTTCAAAAAGAACCAAACGATGGAAGCAAACATTGAAAATGAAATTCGATGCACCATGTCGGAAGTAGAAGTTGGGATACCTTCGAATCTTCTGGCATTGTGAAATATAGATGGAATTGATAATCCTCACTTTAGTTGAAAACAGTAAGACAAAGACACGATTCACTGAGATATCTACCATTGAAGCCGCACTCGACACAGCAATCACAGCTGTAGAGTCCGCTGCCTCACGTGCGTGGAATGACGGTAAATGAATGTTCTAACATAGTCATCATGGTAAGTGTATGAATCGACGTCACACTGACAATCATTCGCTGTCTAGACAATAAAGTCAGCGAAGATCGAATTTCAGCCACTCAATGAAGTTTTCATAGTAACGAGATTGGAACAGAAATAGAAATTTGTCAAAGCCTGACCTGCTGATGTGAATCTTTATTGTCAGCTGAGTGAATACAACAGTCTCCGATTTCTGAACGAAACAACTGAGAGGTGGTGAACAGCGCATGAGCAATGTAGCAATATTTCAAAGATAGGTGAGCTTAGGATGATGAGTGACAACTTCATTTCTATTTAGATTGAGACTAAGCAACTTAGCTTGACAAATTAAATACTACCTTGGACGGGTTGCAGTCTCTGTAGGGCTAATTTCCTTCTACAATGAATGAAAATAGCTATCTTTAAGGTAATAAGAATGCGCACATTATTCTCAGTAGTCTATCATACAAAATTTGTTCTCCATAACTATTAATTAAATACAATTTATTGTATTTCTTTGAATAATAATATTAGAGAGCTGTCATCTACACCTTCATATATTTTGATTAATTAGCACAAATCAATGATGCCCTGAAAATTTTTATTATAGTGTAAGTAGACATGAAGGCTATGCATTTATCTTCTAAACACAGATAAAGCCCGATGTTAACATCTTGGACGGGCTTTCATTTCCTAATGATAACATAACATTAACACAACATACATTCAAATGCTTGCAATGCTTTTATATCAATAGTAAATCAATAAAGGTTGCATATATTCGCATATGTCATCCGAAACGCAAGTATGTAAAAATACAGAGATTATGAGGATTATATAAATTGTATTACTCAGATATGGAGTATTTAAATAATTTGTGGATATACAGTTCATTTATTTTTGTAGCATGCACTTCTCATTGGACAGGTGAAGCGATAACGTTAAGACACCGCACATTGAAGATAAAACTAAGCATGATATGACAATGAAGTCAATAATCATAGATCAAACATATCACAGTCTTCAAGTCATGTTATTCAGGAGAGAAGGACTGGAGGTTAGGAAATGAGTAAGGACAGTCTTGCAGTCATGTGATCAAGGAAGGAAAGACTTGAGATTAGGAACTGGGTGAAGATTCATTCAGTCGTTGAATGAAAAGAGGAATTGAGAAGGTGCTTGATGTCAAAATACTAAAACGATAGGACTTTAGTGATGGACAGAAAAAAAGCTTAGCTGTATTAAGGATATCCACCGCAAACATTAGTTTTAAGTAAAAAAATTATTGATGAGCAAAACACAAAACTACACAGTGCATTGGAATCTAAAACCAGACAGTTAATTTGAATCCCAAAACAAGTTGATGTTTAAACATCCCTCATCAGCTGCATACATACAAACGCTGACTTTGATTTTGGTAACATAATGTCACAGACATATTTTTGATAATAACATATATTTGAAACTCTTTATATCCGGCAAAAGAAGAGAATTTTCCTTCACAATCCAACGGAAACAGAAATAACAATTAGAAAAGCGTATTTAATTACTTTTACCTATCAGTAAACATAAAGGCTCTCCATACCACTCAAAAACATGATTAACAGACAGACAGCATCATACCAAGCACACGCTAACATTTAAAAATGGGCGCAAAATCAACTTGGACGGGTTTGAATGTCTCAGTCCCATTTGCGTAGTTTACGCAACTTACATCTGTAATTGATTATGATGCGAAATAAATCACAGTTATTCATGTATTTAATGGCCAAAACCAGTTGATGTTTAAACATCCCTCATCACCTACATACAAAAGGTAACTATCAGACAGTCTCATTGATTTTGCTAACATAATATCGCAGGAATCTTTCAAAAAAGACCATGTATTTGAATCTTATTATATCACACAAGAAAAGAGAATTGCCATCAAGACTGTCCAACGTAATAAAATACCAAAAAGAAAAGCATTATGAATTGCTTTCATCTTTCAGTAAACTTGAAAGCACTCCATGCCATTCATGAGGTAGGATTAACTTACAGACAGCATCATAACGAGAAAACCCCAACATTCAAAAACGGTGACAAAATCAACATGGACGTGATTGAATGTCTTCAGTCCCACTTGCGTAGCTTTCGCTCACAATCATCAACAAGAAAAGCGATGATATCTGGACGACTCAAATTGAAAAGACTAAATAGAAAATTAAGTTGTAAGGGATAGAAAAGAAACATAGCTTCATTAAAAAGATACATAAAGAATCAATTTTCTACAATAATTATTGATGAGCAAAATCTAAAACCAGACAGTGAATTTGAATCTCAAAACAAGTTGATGCTTAAACATCCCTCATCAGCTGCATACAAACGCTAACAATCAGACAGTCTCATTGATTTTCGTAACATAATATCCCAGACATTATTCGAACAATAACATATATTTGAAACGCTTCATATCAGACAAAAGAAGAGACTTTTCTTCGACAATCCTACGGAACCAAAAATACCAATTAGAAAAGCGTAATTAATTACATTTACCTAACAGTAAACATGAAAGCATTCCATACCAGTCAAAAACAGGACTAACATACAAACAGCATCATACCGAGCAAACGCTAACATTCAAAAATTGTGGCAAAATCAACTTGGACGGGCTTGAATATCTCAGTCCCACTTGCGTAGTTTACGCAACTTACTGCTAGTCATACAATGATTCTTGTTATCGACAGGGTCAAGAAAAAAAGTTTCGATCAGTCTACAGGTCGCAGTTTTGAGCATCGTCAACAATGGGTGCATTGAAATTTTGAGCAACCGTGGAGATTCTAGAGTAGAGGAACCTCTGGATCTCCTATTTTGTCAAAGACATGAATCTGTCATAGCAGTTGAGTAGCACGCAATCTCGCCTTGAAAAATTTGTCTCAAACTACGTTTCGGAGCGTCTGTAGGCGAAAACATTGTTTACGTCGATCATCATGGGACACACGTCAATTGAAAATTCAGCAAATTTAACAATCTTTTCATCGTACGGTTTTCCTCAAATTTCAACTCCAACTCTGAGGTAACAATCCTATTGAAAAAAAAACAGTGATTTTTCCTTTGGCGCGGCCTACAGACAAGAGTTTTTGAGAAATTTTTAATTCTTAAACTTGCGAATACCAAAGCTTTAGTGAAATGTCTCGACCTCATGAGAAGGGCTAACATTTCATCTCTCATACCAATTCGAGCAAGAGGGGAAGAAAGATTTTGTTGAGGGTCTAAATCGAGCCAAATTTGGTGCCACACTTATCCACGCTTAGGAGGAAGAAAAATTGTTTTGGGGGGGTCTAACAGTTTTCCTGACAGTCAATTTAACCCCTTTGAGCCCTACGCTCGTACCTGTACGTCTCCTCACATTCTACGACGTACCTGTACGTCAGGTTTTTTATCCGTGTCATTTTGAATTCAGCAGCTTGTCCAGGAACTAACCGCATATCAGCAACTGAAGTCAGGGAATATGTAGGTCTTTGTGCAGCCAATCAAGAGGTCAGATGCGTCCTCAGCCAATAGATAAAGCGCCGTACAACTTAGATAAATTCACGTGAGTGAAATTAGTTCTGCGCCAAATGTCTGAGGTGATAAGTCGTCGCACGCGAATTCCGGGTTCGTCGTTATGGATTTGACGGAGATTTGGACGTTGACTATGATCGATTGAAGATGAGGATGAAAGGAATATGTTTCTGCTAGTTCTTCGAGTGACAGTGATGAGTCTGGTGAATCGTCGAGAGGAAGAAGAACTTGATTCCTCAGAAAAGCACTGGCATTTCGTGGACGTCTGATAGTGACATTGGTCATGTTCTTCAATTGAAAGGGCGAATGGGGCTGGAAGGTAAATTCCCCTAGGAATACTTTGAAGAGTATTCGTGACATTTTCTTACCCATTGATTATTCGGAAAAAGTTAGCAAATGATAATAGCAGAGCAAGAATTTACATCGCCGAAAAAAAATTCACGACTGAAGACGAGTTTATTTGGAAAGATACTAATCCTCATTGAAATGAGGGTGTTTTTCGCGTTGTCACTCCTGATGGGTAATCAAGAAACCGTATATAAGACATTACTGGGCTATGAGCCAATTATGTCGACGTCCTATTTCTCCATGTTGATGACACGTGATCAGGTCTTCGCACAATCTTCGTTTTCTGAGGTTCAGTGGACCCTTACAACATCAAAGTGGCAATCAGGTCTTCACGCTTGAACGTTTGGATAGAGAGTTGCCGAACTATGTTCTCCCCCCCAGTATCTTCCGGCTGCTGAATTGTCTTTGGATGAATCCTTTGCTTTTATACAAGGCAAATCTTCTTGTCTTTCAAGTTCCCCTCCTACCGAAAAGAAAGAAAAACCCCAGAGATGATGCAGAAGATGTGTAGCTTCCAAGCAAAGAAAGGACACCAGATACTTTTGTGACACGTGTACAGACAAGCCACCACTCTGTCTGAACTGTTTTCCAACTTGGCATCATCTTTATAAATTATGACATGCTGAAACCAAATGGGATTGTGTTTTATATACTGTGTTTTTCTAAGTGGGAGAATCTAAAGGACAAAATTAATAAACTGTGTTTTATTTTTTTATTACTGTGTTTTACTAGAGGAGAGAGAAAAAAAAAATTCTAAAGGACAATTAAAACTACAATTAAGAACAAATTAAGCTTAATTTATTGTTTACTAGTATGTATACACTCGTATATCACTGCTCAATTAACTTTAGATAATACTACAAAACGTTTAAATGAATGTTGGACTGATATTTTCACGTGTGAAACTACAGAACAGAATAATTAAAATGAAAAAAAATTCGAAAAATTGGTTCAGGAACGGGAGGGGGGGTAGGTTAAATCGGTACTACGGGCTCAAAGGGTTTAAGGACAAAATAAAAAAAACTGTCGATCGTATATCAATTTCAACGGGGGATTTTTTGCTATGCTCTTCAAAGATTAAAAAATCGATTGTTGGCATTTTTTCAACTGTCATCAACAGAGTTTACAGTCTACGACATTGTGAAACTGACATACCGTATATATAGAATTGAGGGATCATACAAAAGTGTGTACTGAATTTCAGTATTCGTTCACTAAAGGTTATGTGAGAATTTTTCAAAAATGACATAAAATTGTTCTTTAATATTTTAAGGCATAAAAGCAACCATGAAATACTAATTCAACATACTTATATACATAGCTTTATTCGTTTTTTAAACTAATTGTTATTGGATAGGTTTATACCCAATAGTTTCATCACAACGCCAATAAATGATTCATATCACATTATTGAGACGGTAATTACAGTCTTTCAATAATGGTAGAAGGAAATTTCAGCAATCTATCTTAATGAGATTACACAGTTATTTTTTAACCCAGTTATGCACATAAAGGGAATTTTTTAGGATAGTCAACCATAATCGTCTTCAGACATGTTATACAAACTCGATCAACAATTATGATTTTTCCATCATTTTTCCCGAAATTTACAGGTTTGGGAAGAGACGAAAGTTGAAGTTTAGTTTCTAAAAATCTAACCCCAAAATATGGAGGAAAGGTTCGTTATTTAGAAAGGTTATAATAAAGGATAAGTCTATTGGTATGATATCATATTTACATAAACAATGCTTTGACTCAGATTTGTTATTTTGCCTCTCATAGAACAATGCTTAACACTAGCTATTTCTACTACCTACCGCCAGAGTTTTGGCCTTCGGCCATAACTTGTATACAATGATTTTGTTATCGACAGGGTTCAAGAAAAAAAGTTTCGATCAGTCTACAGGTCGCAGTTTTGACCATAAGGGTGATTGAAATTTTGACCACGTATAGATTCTAAGGGAGGAAGTGCGTTAAAGGTTTGTCAAGGCATGAATGTCAACAGGTTGGCGATCTCGCCTTGAAAATTTGTTCTCATATACCTTTCGGAGCGTTTGTAGACGAATTGTTTACGTCATCATCATGGGACACACGTAATTGAAAATTCAGCAAATTTAACATCTATTCATATTACGGTTTTCTCAAATTCTACTCCAACTCTGATTAACAATCTATTGAAAAAAAACAGTGACTTTTCCTTTGGAGGGCTAAGACAAGAGTTTTGAGGAAAATTTTAATTCTTAAACTTGGAATACAAAGCTTTAGTGAATGTCTCGACCTCATGAGAAGGGCTAACACTTCATCTCAATTCCAATTCGAGCAGAGGCGAAGAAAGATTTTTGAGGGTCAAAATCGAGCCAAATTGTGCACACTTATCCACGCTTAGGAATGAAGATGGGGGTCTGACATTTTCTCACAGTCAATTTAACCCTTTGAGCCCTACGACGTACCTGTACGTCTCCTCACCATTCCTACGACGTACCTGTACGTCAGGTTTTTTATCGTGTCATTTTGATTCAGCAGCTTGTCAGGAACTAACCGCATACTCAGCAACTGAAGTCAGGAATATGATAAGGTCATTGTGACAGCCACTCAGAGGTAGATGCGCTCCAGCCCCCCCCAATAGATAATGCGCAGTACAACTTAATGATGAAATTCACGTGAGTGAAAGTAGTCTGCGCCAAATGTTGAGGTGATAAGTCGTCGCACGCGAATCCGGTTCGTCGTTTATGGATTTGACGTAGCTTTTGGACGTTGACTCTGATCGATCTGAAGATGGGATGAACAGGAATATGTTTCTTGCTAGTCTTCGAGTGGACAGTGAGTTGGTGACATCGTCGAAGAGGAAGAAGAACTTGATTCCTCCAGAAAGCAACTGGCATTTCGTGACGTCTGATAGTGACATTGTCTGTTCTTCCAATTTGAGGGGAGACTGGCTGGAAGGTTAAATTCCCCTAGGAATTTACTTTGGAGATTATTGTGACATTTTCTTACCAGTGATTTATTCGAAATGTTAGCCAAATGCATAATAGCAGAGGCAAGAATTTACATCGCCGAAAAAAATTCTCACGACTGAAGGACGAGTTATTTGGAAAGATATAATCTCTGAAATGAGGAAGTTTTTCGCGTTGTCACTTACTGATGGGGAGTAATCAAGAAACCTGTTCTTAGACATTACTGGGCTATGAGCCCACGTTTGTCGACGCCATAATTTCGCCTATGTGATGACACGTGATCGGTTATTCGCACAATCCTTCGTTTTCTTGAGGTTCATTGACCCTTACAACAGCTCAAAGTGGAAAATCAGTCTTCACGCTTGAACGATTTGGATAGGAAGTTGCCGAACTATGTTCTCAGTATCTTCCGGCTGCTGAATTTGTCTTTGGATGAATCTTTGTTTTTACAAAGGAAAATCTTCATTGTCCTTTCAAGTTTCCCTCCTACCGCAAAAGGAAAGAAAAAACCCCAGAGAAGGAATTGCAGACAGTTGTGTAGCTTCCAATCAGAAAAGGACACCAGATACTTTTGTGACACGTGTAAGACAAGCCACCACTCTGTTGAACTGTTTTCCAATTGGCATCAATCTTTTTAATTATGAATGCCTCTAGAAACCATATGGGATTGATGTTTTATATACTGTGTTTTACTAAGAGGGAGAATTCTAAAGGACAAATTAATACTCGTGTTTTAATTTTTATATTACTGTGTTTTACTAAGAGGGAGAGAATTTAAAGGCAATTAAAACTACAAATTCAGAACAAATACGCTTAATTTATTGTGTTACTAGTATTTTTACATCGTATATCCACTGGCCCACAATTAAACTTTTAGATAATAACTCAAACGTTTAATGAACTGTGGGGTTTGTGTGGATGATATTTTCAGTGAGAACTACAGAATAATTAAAATGAAAAAAAAAATTGAAAAATTGGTTCAGGAACTGGAGGGGGGTAGTAAAAATCGGTACCGAGGCTCAAAGGG
>CAJQUW010003813.1:600000-756956 GCA_907163375.1 Prostheceraeus crozeri
TTCTTCCTTTCTAGGAAACCGAAGCGCGCGCAGATGAATCTAATTCTGTGATTCCAATAGTTCAAAAATTCCCAAGGTGTCTATTTATCCTCACAAATACAGACCGAAAGCAGCAATAATTTCGACTGCCACTATGAAAATTCAAAGAGCAAAGCTTTTCTTACAGATGAGAGGTTTATAATTTGACAATTCGCAGTTTGTTATTCTGTTCTAGCATCCACGTGCATGAAGAATTCTTTCTATTCCATACAAGTTGTATTGAAAAATATCTTGTCGTCTTTGAATTGTATGTTCATCTATCGGTTCTTGCAAGGATGAGGGCAGTGGTATGCTACATCTTAGAAGCGAAGCCCTAGATCTCAGATGCGAATACAATCGAAACAATCGATTATTGCGAAAATGGAATTAAATCCTCTAACTAGATTGCAAATCTTATAATTCAATGAAGATTTGTAGGCCCACGTGTGTGCTATAAGTAACATGCTTCTTTCGGATTAATGTCAGAAGCTCAAATTATAATCAATGTTGCTACAGCGGTGGATTTTTCCATGTATTAAGTAATGCATGTAATGTACATGCATTTCTTAATTTCCCTCTCGGAAAAAGAGAAGTAAGTAAATTCTTCTAGAAGCCACAGTTTAGATCTTTGCATCGTAGCAGAGAAATAAGTATAAACTTAATAATAGTCTCCTAGAATCCACAAACCTCGTTTTATCAGCATTGTATCTGCAGTTTGAACCTGAGCAGAGATGTATGGCGGAGACTCGTGGAGGAAGAAGAAAGCGGCAATTATCATATATATATATATATATATATATATATATATATATATATATATATATATATATTTATCTCCTGTCTCAGCACCACTCACATGTCCTGTCTCTGCACCACATCCCCTGTCTCTGCTCCAATTTTCAAGAAATTCATATATCTAAGTCCTGTCTCTGCACCATTCACCCCTGTCTGTGCTCCACAACATACTGTCTGTGCTCCAAAAACCCATGTCTCTGCACCATATATCATGTCTCTGCACCACCAAAACGGATTCTGTTTGGAACAACGCCTGTCTCTGCTCCAGTACTCCATGTCTCTGCACCTTTTTGTCCTGTCTCTGCACCACATGTAAACGAATTCTCTTCAGACTCACGCAACTACTTAGCATTCCGATAACGTTACCTACAGGAAAGAATTTTCTATGGCAATATTATCAAATTAAATCAAATCTTCTTTTTTATAAGCAACTATAAAATGAGCGATGGAATGATAACTATCTACAAACTAAAGGAAACAAGTTTGCTGTAAGGCCGAATCAAAGAAGATCTGCATGGAACTTTTGCATTTTAATACTTGACACTTTTTCTAACATTCTAATCACAATAGCACAATATTATAATTTTAATTATGTGATGCTTTGCCTTCGATTTCAATGTTGTTGTACATAAATCTCTAAACTGACATCATTTCGAATGAGATATGATATGGGAATTGTTAAAAATGTACGTTTAAATACTGTCTTCTGAAAGTTTGTCTTCACTAAGAAAATAGGTCGGCTGATTTATAAAAGTATGAATTGGGAATCTACATTTTATATTGAGTTGAACAAATAACAAAGTTAATTTTTAAATATCGTCCATTCGGCAGATAGCCGCGTTGAAACATTTTCTCAGCTTTCGAGGAGGAGTGTTCACTGCGAAGTTATAAGCAGATGCCTGATGCAAACCGTCGGTAGCACCTGTTCCGGCACCACCTCTTGTGGTAGCATCTACCGTTGTATTTACAACAAAAATACCACCATTTATTACAGACAATGCCTCCGTGAATATTAAAAACCCCTCTTTGCTGTTCCTATTTGTACAGATGCAGTGTAGGAGGGCTCAGGTAGTCAATGTTTGTATGCTTACTCCCGAACCACTGGAGTGGAGCTTTACACTCTGATACAAATACACTGATTGCCGATGAATGGTGAATTTGAAACCTTTTTGGAATTGTAAATCCGCTGATTAACTTGCAATTACAAAACATCCCTCTAAGTTGAGTAAAACACATTTGAATTTTAAATAAACGCCATAGTTGCATTATTTATTCGGCCTTTTTGTGAACTAAAAATTAAAAACTTCCTTTAGCAATTCAGCTCTAACTTGACTATCACACTCATTACATTTATTTCATAAAGCATGACTGATTCACAAACTTCCCGTTGGGTATTGGATTCCCATTGGGATTGGGCCACCAAAAATTAAATAGGCAAGCACTACCAGGTCTTGTCCACGAAAGAAATGACATACAAAAATTAAGAAAATTAAGAAAAATGAGCATATGTTTCATACTAGCCCATTATGTACGGAATTTATTCTTTATTACTGAAAGGTGCTTCAATTGATAATTAATAGGTATGTTTTGGAAGCACGATGCTAAAATAATGCAATGACATCTATAGAACACTATAGGCCTCATTTTTTCTTCAGGTCTACACCTTATAGGAACAATCACAAATGAATTTGTGGTTTTGTTTTCCTCTTTCATTCCATCCTTGAAATCAAGTTTACATTCATTTGAAACTTGTGATTCAGATTATCGCACATCGCTTTTTCTTTCTGATCTATTGACGTGAATGCATGCAATTGTGAAATTACCAGGACAATGAAAAAAATTCAGCAAAATTTGAAAAAGGAATAATACTTTAAAAATAAGGAGGAAATAAAGGATAAAGTGGAAAAATGAGAAATGAAGAGTGATTTTCGGAAAAGCGGAAAATAAAGAAACTCTTGGTACCACGTTCGAATTTAGAAATAGGTATTGAGGCCTCAGATTGAATCGAAAATTCTTGGAAATTTTTCTTAGAGAAAGATTAAGTGGGAGTGAGCGTAAACCTAATTCTAATTGAAGGCTTCAATAGAGCTGTGAAAATTGATTTTGCGTATCAGAATTGTTTTGTAAAAAACTTCGGCGTCCGGACCTTTACTCTCTTGGACAAGCCCAGCAGAGACCGTACCCCACACTATTCTGAAGAAACTAAGCAACTAACAAAATTCCTCAACTGAAAGAGGCAGCAAACAGAATTCTATCAATCCCTGGATCCAGCGCGGATTTAGACAATCTTTAGTGAAGCTGGGATAACAATTTTCCCTTAGCGTCGAAGCATATATTCCCAGACCTAGTATGAGCCCTGGTGTATCTCCAATATCAGTAACGAGTACAACATCTGTTGAAATCTCTGTTGATTTCGGGAAATGTAGACCGTACAATTTCTGGGGAGGCAGTGAAAAGGGTTCTCGATTACGAGAACGAGTAGGCCAACTATGCATATGTACAGGTACCTACTTCGAGCAAGTTCTGTAGAGATTTTTGTAATCAATGATTTGTTTCA
This sequence comes from Prostheceraeus crozeri, assembly GCA_907163375.1. Taxonomy (NCBI): domain Eukaryota; kingdom Metazoa; phylum Platyhelminthes; order Polycladida; family Euryleptidae; genus Prostheceraeus; species Prostheceraeus crozeri. The sequence goes on from CAJQUW010003813.1 coordinate 603,371, forward strand.
AGGATTTATTGATTGATTCATGCTACCAATGTCATCCTCACTAAATAAAGAATTTATTATCATTAAGGATGCTTTAAGGTTTTTTATGCAGACCGTTTCCTAAATCGTTGCACAGCCCAAAAATTCCTGCGTGTTTTGTATAGACTATTCTCATCAAATTTAATCGCAAACTGATAACTAATTTCTAAATTGATTTACTTGGTCAGCCGAGACACTTGGTTTAGAAAACAGTGTGGTTTGCTTAAATAAATGAAGTAATGAGTGATGGTCTGTTTTGTTATTTTGAGATATCATGTTGTTGACCCTCTTATCACTCACTGTCGTGTCATCATTGATGAGCTGCTCCTGTTGATCCATTTGTCGGACGCAGGCGTCAGCATTCCTACGGCGCAAAGAAAATGTTTTTGTTTATTGTCAACTGGTGCAGACGAGAGAAGTCCTCCTCTGATCTGATATTAAAAATCTTCTGATCTCAAGTGAGGGAAATGATGACTCAACCAATGACTGAGCATGGGAATGTTACAAATTTGAAGCCTACCATTAAAAAGATGGGTACCGTAATTTCCAGCCTATAAGGCGCGACTTTTTTTACTCGAAAACAGCTAGTGCGCCTTGTCTATGGTCAAAATAGATTTTTAAGGTTCAGACACTGAAGCGAACAATGACGTTCCCACCTACAGCACTTGTTTATCTCCGACACATAAGACTCCGACTTCTCAGGATTTTCCGAGTGTTGTGTTGAGTGAGTCAATAATACTGGCATGACTGATTTTGTTAGTTGTTTATATGCCCAGTTGTTTAACTGAACATTTAATGTTGGAATATTTTTCAGACCAAGCTATCATAACGATCACAATCTTATGTAATTTTTCAGATAGACCTATTAAATCAAATTGTCTACTTAAAAGAAGTTGTTGCTTTTTCTTAACTGCCGGTAGCACCAGTATTTCTAACAAACATTATTTCCTACTGGTTACGATAATACATGTATCTGTAACTACATATGTGCGCCTTATCCACGAAACGCGCCTTATCTGTTGTCAAAATACGAAATTACCTAAAACTCGGCTTGTGCGCCTTGTAGGCCGGAAATTACGGTACATATTCTCGGAGCTGATTAGACAAGCATTCTTTTAAATCCAAACTTGAAAACTCCCCAACATTAATGCAACAAAATATATTTTTAAAAGTTGTCTGTTGTTGACCGCAGAAAACATTGCTTCATCCAACAAATAGCGCAAAATCAGGTAAAAGTGTAAGCTGAATGAAATTGTGCCAAATGTTGTCGAAAAAATGAGAGCTGATCAAAGGCTCGATTCAGTGGTGATAATCTTAATTTTCTATAATGTGAAACCTCGTCTGTAGGCATCGGTAAAGACAAAGGCTTTTGCAATCATACACATGTCAACAGAGTCACGAGTGGTGTTTCCATTACTTTCGAGTAGGCCAAATTTGAGATAGTGCTAACATTCGTGTACTTTGAGAGAACGAACAGGTAACCTATACGTTTGGTAACATATGAAAGAACTGGAGTGCAACTAGGAAACGCTTCTCTAGTTACAGAACAAATTCTACAAACGCCTGCTGATGATATACGTCCACTTGCTTGAGCTTTTCATAAATCGAAATGCGCTGATACAGCAGCTGAGAAGATTATCACTACAATGTAATCTGGGAGTATAACATGCAGACCTATCATCAAATGAGCAATTTTAGAAGGCTCATCTTATTCCTTTCAAGTACATTCCCTTTAAAAGCATGTAATTTCTTCTATTTTCCGTTATCACCCAAAGTTACATTTACTCGTAATTATATTTTATTAGACACGTGGCATGCAGCAATGCCAATTACATGCAACAGCAGACAAACCAAACTCACACGAAGTGAACAGTGAATTTAAGGAAAAATACAACAGCGAATTATGAAATAACTTAAGAAATACAAGTCTTCGAAGTATAGGCCTATGGGTTGAAAAAGTCAATTGTTTTCAATTCAACTGCTTTCATGAGAGTTCTTAGGAAATATGTTCTCTCTTACGAATTATCTAGCGACAAGGTTTCACAGTCGTAAGCACTTTTGCGTGTTTGGTCCGTTTAATGGGTAGCCAAAAGTGAAAAGCAGAAAGAAGATGTCAACACTACCATGAAGGTACATTGTACGAGCGTATGTATCAAATATTGTTTGACATACAAATCTCAAAACGGAAAAAATCTAATCTATTTGCATTTACAAAATAAAATAGAGTACAAAAGCTACGATGCATGGCTTGTGAGGACGTGTCAGAGGACTTTCGACGGTTAGGTAAATAAACACCGCACAAGTGTACACGTGTGATTCAACAATTGAATATGCATATATAATTGATGTATAAATTGATATTACTGCATCTGCTATTCCATATGATGGGCTGCGACACATGTCCTTAGTTAAATTTAGAACAAAATTAAAGGAACCTCTCAATTCTCTGAAATGTAGGTCTAGAAGTAGGAATGTAGGTCTACACCGAGGCCTGCATGTAGGCTGGGTTATAGGCCCATGTTTTTAGACAACCAATACAATCACTGTAGAAGCATCATTGACAACATTTTTGATGCTAGGATTCTTGCTTGGAGTTGGGTTAAGATCCCAGTGGAAATTCCTCTTGGGATTGTGCTGGACTACCATGTCCACCGACAACCCTGCTGATTCAGCCTCTCGATCAAATAGTTGTGAAAGAATATAATGGCACACTTCATGGGAATTCATGTTTGGACCCTTTCATTGCTCTCACAACCAGAGACTGAACATTTCACCTCCAACTTTGCAAAACTGTTCACCATTATCTCATGAAGTGGTTGTGACTGATTGTATTTTAGTGTCTTCTAATTCTATTCCATTTGATACTGCAGCAGTAAATAGGTCGACTACATGACATAATGAGTTGAATTTTATATTGCCATTGGAAAAGGCATCCAACATGACGTGATGACATGTTCTGAACGTAAAAGGAAATACTGAGTTATGACTTTTTGCATATTTTCCTAATTGCGTACAATCGGATTTGACTCACCAGTCACGCTGTATTTCAGTATTATTTTAGATAAAGCATGAGTTCTTTGTCAACTTGACACAGCAACTATTTACATTGATATATTAGAGAATGAGCAACAGCAAGGGAAAGGTATCATATAAGAGATCTGTCACTTCAGCACACATGGTGCTAAATATTTGCGAAAATTTAAATAAGCAAAACGGCTTCGTAATAAATTTGTATAAAAGTTAAACAAACACAGTGTAAATCTGACAATGCTTCCAAAGAGCGTTTTTTACGTTGGAAAGAAAGTGAAGCAACAATTGGCTTTCCTAGATATGCACATTTACTCCCAAAACAATGTAGTTTATCTTCATATTGCCTTTGGGCTCCATGTATTGATGTTCTCGATTTTATTGTCCAACACACTAAACTCGGATATTTTGTTTATCTTTCTGTTTGTCAAATTAAGAGCAAAATAATTGACATGATTACTTAAAAATACAATTGTGGTAATCCATGGATCAAGCTGATGTGGAAACAAACTTTCCAGAAATAAATTTTTACCATTTTGATGCAAAGTGGTGCAGAGACCACGGTAAATATATATAATTTTTACATAATATCCACTAAATGAGATCAGTCGGCTGATGAAGACTCTTTTTTGTATAAGATTGATCCTTCAGACAATGTTGCAGATGTTTTGACTGATTTGCGGTCAATGCAACCCTTCAGTACATCCGTACTCCCATTTTTTTTAAAAAGCTAATGTATCCCTTCCTTTTAGTGTTTTTTCAATGTACAGAGGAGAATAGTTCACCATACTATCTAAAAAATCTGGCTACATCTGCCCAAACTATGCTATTATTGATGTGCACTTCCGAACTCAACAACAGAACCATTGTTTTGGAGAAATATGCAAAAATATTACATCTTGATGGTGCAGAGACAGGATTTATATACAAAATTTTCGATTTCAAGTCATGATTAGGACCATTTATCATGCTCAGATTGCAAAACGAGCTACATATTCGGTTTCTGCGCATAATGATACATAATATTACGTCATAAACTCAAAAAAAATTTGGATGATCTTGTCGACCCTCATCCATATTTCTCGCTTATTCTAGTATGCCCGACAACCCTATTTTCTTGGTTGAAAATCGGAGATATATATAATCTTCGATATATATTATTTTATGAATTTCTTCTGATGACACTTTCGGTGAAAAAATGTTATAGGAGCATGAACATTGGAAGAAAATGCGATGTTCCACAAAATTTCATCGTCCAATTTTGCCAAATAAAGTGGCAATCCGCGATTTTTGCCTGTAGGAAAAATGTCAAATTTTCAGAACAAGTGATGCTTCATGAGCTCCAATCATCATCCCAATGTATTTTAGTGCATTTCCAAGGTTGAGCCGAAGTTTTGACACCTCTCGAGTTGATCTTCATACTCAACTCCGCATTTGAAAAATTCGACTTTTTTAGTGGAGCTGAGACAGGAGATAAGTATATATATATATATATATATATATATATATATATATATATATATATATATATATATATATATATATATATATATATATATCATTGATTGATATCGACGAAAGCATATTAACGCAACAAGCGGTGTTGTTTAATTCAGAGAGCAATTATAATTAACCTTAGAATAACTCTGGAAAAAGGTGGAAGCACTTGCAGTGCAGCACTGGCAAATATCTAAAGTAGTGGAAACGTAATTGAAGAAAAAAAACGGAGTAATTTGTAATTGTAATCAATTAGATTGATGAGAGGTGTTTTAATGATCGTAATCAACAACATTTTTGAGCAAGTAATTTGCAATTGTAATGAAATATATTTTTAAGCAAGTAATATGTAATTTTTTTTGTAGCAAATAAAATAGCAAAATGACCACTTTTCATCGCAAATTGTACTTAAATAATTTTGAATGCAAACCAAGGCCTTTCTGTAGGAACAACCTACCGTCATCAGGGAAACAATCTAACTGAAGGGTACATGTACATAAATTTCTACAAAAGATATTCAAAATTATCAAGCTATAGAGTACTATAAAACCTAGATAAATCTATGGTCAGCAAAGACTATGTTCAAAACACCAAAGAAATGATATAACTACTAAAGGCAAAAAAAAGAAGAGACATCAGAAAACAGAAAAATAAAATGAAGAGCCTGAATGAAAAAGTTGACTGTTTAAAATTGGGGACCTCTTCTTTATGAAGAGGACCTCGGAAATACGAACAAAATGAGTTTTGTAAATGATCGAAACATTGTTCATGATGTCACGTCTGCTGCAGGTATTACATTCAAGCGAATGGTGGAAAATTGGACCAGGTCTTGACACATGTTCATGAAATCTTCTACCTAGATGTCGTGTTGTCTCACCGATGTATGTGGTATACTGATCACCAGTACACTTGAATTCATAAACCACCGATGAGACAAGGGACCTCGGGGTAGGAGACTTCTGAGGAAAAAACTCAAAAAACTTCAGACGAAAAGAAAAAGCACAACATGGTCTTATTCTCACAAGTATCAGCCTTTTAGCACGTCTGCAATACATGATTTCCTTGTCAAAATATCTGAAAGTAAAAGTCTGTCTTCTGATGTTACTTTCTTCACTCATTGAGTCTTCTTGGTTCACTTGTCTAGGAATTACAATTTTGTCAAGCGTCTCTTTCAGATGTTTCTCCACAAACCACTAAGGGTAATTGTTTGCTGCTAAATTTTTTTTCAATTTTCTTATTTCTTCGTGAAACAACTCCCAGCTGCTGGATAGCCGATAAGCACGGTAAATGCTGCCAATTATCAAACCTCTTTTCCAATTCATTGGAACATTGGAACGAAAATTCAGTTGAATATGAGTATTCGATGGCTTGTGATACAGGCTATATTCAACCGAAGTCGATTGTCTATGCAACATGACATCAAGAAAAGCGAGTTTGTTGCTTTTTTCTGATTCACAAGTGAATTTTAAATTTGGATGTCTGGAGTTGATGAAGAGAAGAAAAGCATCAATCTTTGATTTGTCTTCAAAAACACAAAATATATCATCGACATAGCGAACATAAAAGGAAGGCATGTTGTTACTGGAGGAAAACTGACTTTCCATATGATCCATGAATATTTCTGCAAAAATGCAGCTGAGTGGACTGCCCATTGCTACTCCATCTATCTGACGATATAGTTTGCCATCAAAAAGATATACTTTAATAAATATTATTTAAATTTAATTATTTTTAATTTTAATTATTTAAAAATTATTTAATAAAAAATATACTTTGAATGCATAATGACAACAGTTTTTTCAAAGTCGGCCTTGGAACTTTCAATTCTTTCAAAAGAATGTCTAATGCCAACTCGATTGTTATATCGACTGGAACATTGGTGAATAATGAACATACATCAAATGAGATCAGATGATGAGAATCCTCAAATTGATGGCTACGTAGTTTTTGAAGGAATGCTGTAGTCGATGAAACGCTGAATCTTGGTGAAAAATTCTTGCGAATGATTGAATCAAAAAACTTTGCCAAGTGATGCTGAGGTGTATCTATCATGGACACAACTGGACGTAAAGGCACATGAAGCTTATGAACTTTGGCCAAACCATGTAGTTTACCAGGAGCAGAGCCTTTTGGAAGAATTTGTTGATAGTCTTCAGGAGAAATAAGCGACTTCAGATAGCGATTGATGTAATAAATTATGAAATTCTCTAATTGCACAATAGGATGCTTGTTAATGGAGTCATTTTCAACTGCTGATCCTTGCAGTTCTTCAAATTTGCTTGCATCACAAATAATAGTCGACATTTTGCGTAAATAATCATCAGTATTCATGATAACTGCAGCTCGACCTTTGTCAGCCGAAAGAACCTTTATGTACGAGTCCTTTCTCAACTTTTCAATGATTTTATGACACTTCATATTCTTCTTTGAATCACAGATTGATTTGAAATGCTTGCCAAATTTGTAAGTCAATGAGTGTAGCTCATTTTTCATAAAATTCTTTTCAGTAATAGTCTCAAAATGTGGAGAAATGCATTTGATTTTTATTAATTAACTTGTAATCAATTACATTTTTAAGCAAGTACTTGGTATTCATTCACGTCTAATTCACACAAGTCTGGATTTGGTTCAGCATTTACGCAACTCCATAGATAAAGCTTAGAGTAGGTTCTTGCCTTCGTTGCGCAAAGAATATGTCGAAGAAAATATAACAGTGTTTATCAATCTAATTTTGCAGTTAGTAGAAGACGAAAATGTGGCTGTCTGAGATAGTAAGATGAAGATTCGGTAATCCTAGAGCAGTGTGAAAGCAAAACATCGAGATGTTGCGTCTAAACTGAATCCAATCTTAGATGGTCAAAATCGGTTTCGGCAATTGTCAAGGTTGCAGGGTTACATCGGATCACAAGCACAGTCTCTCTTTTGATACTGTTCAGAAGTTTCGCATGAGAGGACCATTCAATGAGCGCGTAGCATAGTGAACAGCACTGATAACATAGTTGATAGCCTTATACGGGAGGGTGTTCATGATGAGGATGAGAAAAAACACGGCACTCCCTTTAGTAGCGGCTTTAATAAAAACTAGTTGCTAAAAATATTTACACGGCAAACGTTTCGCGACGCAGTCGCTGCCTCAGTGCACTAAAGAGAAGGTAAGAGCAGTCAGATTCTCAAAGTCAGATTTCGTAATTTTTTTCTCATCCTCAGCACTGATTTTTTTTACTGAATTTTCACCCCTAGCACAGCTATGAGCCATGAACGAAGCTAGGGGTTACTCAATGAAAAGTAAAAATTGTATTATTTTAAATAAATAAAATAAAAAAAACAGATCTTCTAATCTAATTAAGCTGTCCCCATCAGAAACCTATTCGTACGCCTCTTGAAAGTATCAAGATTGTATTGGTCTGGGGAAGCTGATTCCAAAGCTGTGTCGTGCGAACAAAAAGCTTTTCGAGCGACTCACAGTACGTGCGCGTTCTAAGCTCACATTATAGCATGTGAGTGCATTAGCTGTGCGTGTGCTTCTGGAGAAGATATTAAGTTTGGGTAGGCACTCATTTACTGCAGAGCTGCGTCTACCGAAATAGTACCTGTAGAAGAGACTGAGTGAAGCAACATCCCGTCTGACGGAGAGCGGCTGCAACTTGCTAGCAAGTTTTTCACCCATGAGATTCTTGACACGTTCCTCAACCCGTTCAAGGAGGTCAAGATGCGTTTGTGGGGCGCCGGCCCACAGATGACAACAATACTCCATCAGAGGACGAATAGTGGACTTGTAAAGATAGCAGACAGTCTGTGGTGGAAGATAGCTGCTGGCACGATAGAGACTATCAATGCGTTGAGCTGCCTGCTTGCTAATGGATTGGATGTACGGTTTCCATGACAAGTCTTTCGTAACCGCCAATCCAAGGAAGGAGATGGAATCTTGTTCTCTGATCCTATTATCTGACATCTTAATGCTATGATCATCATCTCCTTTAAGTCGTGAGTGCAGAATACTCTGAGTTTTTGAAGGATTGAAGGAAACAAGCCAATTGGCGCCCCATTCTGAGACCCTGCGTAAGTCTTCATTAAGAACGTCGCATAACTGCTGACGTTGCTGAGTGTTCTTAGCAAGTCGCTCATTGGAATTGAAGAGTGTTGTGTCATCTGCATACATCAGCAATTTACTCACTAGGCAGTCTGGGAGGTCGTTGATGTACAGCAGAAAAAGAGTGGGTCCCAAAATTGACCCTTGAGGAACTCCTGCATTGACAAACTTGGTGGAAGACTTTTGGCCATCTAAGACGACAGATATCTGCCGGTCACTAAGGAAAGAAGCAAGAAGTTTGTGGAGTTGATCAGCAACTCCATAGGACTTTAGCTTCCTAAGGAGTCCCTGATGCCAGACTTTATCATGTGCCAGACTTATTCATATGTTCAGTGACATATGAAAGAAGATCTACAGTTGATCGAGAGTGCCTGAAGCTATACTGTTTTTCTGATAGAAGGTTCTGAGTTTCAAGGAAGTTAACAATGTGTTGGTTAATCACTGCTTCAAAAATCTTGCCAGCAATTGGAAGCAGGCTGATAGGACGGTAACTAGATGGAAGAGATGAGTCAGAACCTTTCTTTGGAACTGGAACCACGGAAGCTACTTTCCAACAAGAGGGAAACTCACCGGTGGATACACATCTACTGAACAGTTTAGATAAAAGTGGAGAGAGCTCAGATGAGAGATGCTTGAAGACCGAAACCGGGATGCCATCTGGTCCACTAGACTTGATCTTTTTGACGTTTCGGACTGTGACTGAAGGAGGACTAACTGTCTCATCAGTGCGTGTGGGAATTGGAGATGGAATTCTACCTCCATCGTCTAATGACGAATTCTTCGCAAACTCCTTGCAAAGAAGCTCGGCTTTGTCTGCTGAGGTTGTCGCCATAGAAGTACTGACTTCGGCATGACGGAGTGCTGGGATGGAGGATTTGTTCCTATTGGTGACACTGTTGTAAATCCTCCAGAAGTCCTTAGAGCCAAGCTTTTGGGTAGCAATGGATTTCCGTACATACAAAGCGTAACGGCTTTTGGCCTGATGTATGGTTTCCTTGCAATGTCTACGTGCGTTTTTGTACAATTCAAGATTGCCAGCGCTACTGTCACGCTTATACTTTTGGAAAAAGTGGTCACGCTGGCAACTTGCAGCTGCACATTCTGGTGTAAACCAAGGTTGTGAGTGGGGCTTCATTTGGAAAGTACGGTGAGGAATGTAGGCCAACATCCCTATCTGAAGCCACTCTGTCAGTTCTTGCGCCGACTTGTGGACGTTCTCGCTCAGAATCAAATTCTCAGCTTGAACTTGACTTAGAAAAGTGCGAAGCCACACCAGTCTGCTTTGGAGAATTGATAAACTGTTCTATGGAAGGGTGCAGACGGTGTGGAGCAAATTTGTTTGCCAGAAACTGTGATAACACAGTGATCAGACGTGCCGAGGGGAGAAGTAACCTTGTGTGAAAAACAAGTTGGATTTGAGGTGAGAAACAGGTCAAGGAGATATCCAGTATCCCCAGCTCGGTCAGGCACTCTGGTAGGACAAGTGACAATTTGACTAAGGTTGTGAGAGACAGCGAAATCCTGGGCTGCCTGACCGGAGAGATCGGTGGTGCGTGAGTGCACAAGCCAGTCAACATTGTGCACGTTGACGTCACCAAAAACGGCAACTTCAGCGCTGGGATACTCTTGTAGAAGATAATCGATCTTGTCAGAAAGAACATTGAAAATATCCGCATTAGTTGATGGAGAGCGGTATAGGAAAAATAGAAGAAGAGTGGTCTTCTGCAGCGGCGCAATGAAGGCAAGATACTCATGCCTTGGATCCTCTGAGCTGCGAAGCCTTCTCAAGGGAAGGCTTGTCTTGGCATAGACTCCAAGACCATGACAAGGTGCTTTATCCATCCGGTGAAATATGTATCCATCAGGAGTAACGTCGCTTGATGACACACTGGATCTAACCTGGTTTCGACAGGGCTAGAAGATCTGGTGACTTACCTTGCAGGAAGATGTTGATGTCGTCGTAATTGGACTTCAGTCCTCTTACGTTGCTGAAGCTGATCCTGAGAGGGGTTTTGAGCTTGACGGCTTGACTACGTTTCTTGTGTGTCTTTCTCATTTTCATAATTTCTCATAGAATATCAATCAAATAAACGAAAATTATACTTTACAACAAAGTGATACAAGAAACTTTGGAAGGCATCAGAAAAACGTAAATAATAGCAACAAAGCTACAATAAATAATACGCAAAAAAGACACTTATAGGCACAGTTCATGTCGCAAAAGCTTGAAGAAACCCAAATGAGAACCCCTTTGCCGTAACAATGGGTACAAGTCAGGTAGGCCACAGAGGAACCGGATACAGCTACACGGGCTAAACCCCTCAGTAAAGCTACCCACGCATGTCCGTGGCAGTGGAGCTGTACCGCCTTTTTTCGAGCAGTTGACCGGGCCAGCCTCCCAAAGCATTACCAGTGGGTTCGGGACCCTCGAACTACCTGACGCCCGTATGCCGTGAATACGTTGGATCTGTCACACCTTAACCTGTAACAATTGGGGAAGTGCAAAAGAGAGCAGTGGAAGGAAGTTCGATCACAAATGAGCCAAATAAGTGCCATGCCCAAAAACCTGATTCAACAACATGAAACATCTGATGACTGTTCATATCTCGCAAACCAGGGGGTGGTGTTAATTGGGACGGCAGAAGCCTACCACACATTTAAAATAAACAAACGTGGAGAAAAAGAATGAAAAATCAATCAAACATAAATAAATTCAATGACCAGTATAATAATAATATTCGAGAGCCTGGTAGTTAGGTGGAGCACGGTCAAAAACCGCCGACAATAAACCTTTCCGACAAGGTAGAACCCAAAGAAGCATGAGCTTCAGACGACAAAGCCTTATTGCGACTCCGTTTTCACCCTTTCACCGCTTTGAGGCCGCAGGTTGAGTGAGAAAGGGAATAGAGTGATAACACCTATCTCAGCTCAAAAGATAATTTAGACTAAATGTATGGATTTAGTCTCCTCCGTGGAACAGTATGAAGGTCTTATCGCGATTTAATCACTTGAAAGCCGTTTTTTTTCTTCTGGTTGTTGAAGAATTTGATCTTTTAAATTATATTTATGCAAGATCTAGAATTCTTAGGCATAGAATGGCTCCTCCAACATGCTTACCAATTGAATCAAAGCAATATAATTTAAGTTTGCTACCCTCATGGAAATGCTCGTCATCATTCATTCAGTTCTCTTACAGTTATTATATCGTAATGTCGTTCAAGTTCATTGGGTTTTTAGAAGGAATTCATTATCGTGCTTTCAACACTGTCGTAGTCATTAAATCGGTTATGTCGTTCAAGTTCATTGAATTTTTTGGTGGAATTCTTATTTTCAAAGAGGTGTTTCAATTGTATTTTTGATTTCATTTATGTACTTATCAAACACCAAAATAGTGAAAGACCTACAGCGATGAAAGCTAAAGTAATAAGGATTCATTTGATTCAGTGATTTAATGACCTTCATCAGTCGCATAGCGCAATGACAAAAATGTCATCTGAAGCAATGTCTATCTGTATTACGCTCGTTGACAGAAACGCAATTGTTTACCATAAATGGAATTACTTCTGAGTTATTTTAGAGTGGACTTTTTTAAATTTCAACTATCTCTTCATGCGTCATGCATGCAGTATTGATTGTAAGCTGTTAATTGGAATATTTTGACATTTTCACCTTTTCGATTTTCTTCATGTAGTGAACGGCTTGTGATGCTCGAATGAATAGAAAGTAGTGGTTGGATAATTTCATTCCTTAAACTTAAGATTTTTGAAATTCACCTTTTCACAAATGCGCTACTAGTATTTGCTTTGCGGATTTGTTGTGATGTATAAAAATTTGGCCCAAACTTTTCATATGCGAGCAGAATTAATGATGACTTTCAGCTGATTATCATCGATCCAAGCGAAAGTTACTGATTTTTTGTTAATTATTCGAATGCTCATTACTTCACTAATTGAAAGTTATAAATCAAATACAATATCACAATTAGAATATTCGAAAATATTTACAATATAATGTTCTTGCACATCTAGCATTTCATATTCTATGTGATTGTTATAATCTGAAGTATGCCGCTATGATCACCATAATGCTTTATTCTTGTATTTTATACTATATACCTGCTGGAAATGAATAAAAATCGTAAATAAGAAAATAAAATTTATATCATAGAGCTTATTAGAAGAACGATAAATAGCGGTCTTGCGTAAAATACCAACATTTCAGATGCTGAAAATCCGGCCGGATTAGAAATCCGGTGCCCCCTAATATTTAGTAGGCCAGTTCGAGCAATCGATGGCGACAATTTAATTCGGAGCATTTCAGCTTCTGGTTGTGTTGTTAAAGGGTCAGCCGGGATATTTATTGTGATTTCCGAGATATGTCGGTAAATAAAGGCTCCTGTGCAAGAACATAGTAAGTGATCATTTTGAGTCAGGTTAACTTTTCGTTGCGATGTCTAACCAATATCTATCATGTGCGTACTTAATCAACCACAAGTTTATTTAGATTTTGAGATTGCGACAAGTCAACAACATAACAGTGCGAGTAAATGAGCAACAATGTCGAATGATCAAAATCATCACAATTACTATTTACTCCAATCTTCCAGATAGCAAATGTTGGTATAGAGGTCGACCCACGAAAATGTCAGTGGAACTCGACAGGTAAAGCATCCGAACCAAAAGTATCACAATGCTCCAAAAGTTCGACTAACAGCACCGTGCAAAGCCCCATTGGGTAATAGTGACGTTAAAGCTTCATTCCACCTTCATTTCAAATGTAGCTTTCGTCCAACACAACTTGTTATTAATACGGTGCTGTAAAGACTGCATTGAAGTATTTTTAGCTAGCTGCTATCCATGTAGTAGTTAATTATGCATTCTTCATATAATGAAAAATTCAGCACTTCAGTATGTAAACGATATATTTGCCTTCTTTTATAGCGCTATTTTTGAAAGTCATGTGAATTTGTAGAGGAAGCTTCGTTTCTATGAAAAAATGGATCATCTTAAGTCAAAAACTCAAAAATGTTTACCATGCAAAAAAGTACAACAAATAATGAAAAAGCCTGGTTATCTTATTCGAATAAGCTCATCAGAATTTGATGCTAGGCACGAATTAGAAAATGCTCTTTTGCAGTTGTGAAAAAATCATTTTGCATTTTCAAAAATGACCTCCTTGACTCCTCAGTCAAATTATTCCATAAATAGAAAGTAGCTCATATACTGTTAATTTTCCACTCATATTTACATTAACGGGTAGATGAATTCCATCACCGCCTGAAAACAGCAATCCTCAATCCAAGCGTGACAGCTTCACTACTGTTAATTATCATCTGTCATGGCTCTATTGATAATACTCAATATTATGAATGTCGTTTCAGTTTATTGAAATTTCTCGCTCGACTTCATCTTTTGTCAACTTTGTGCCGAGTGTCTGCTATAATTCATTTCGTTTAAGGACAAATGGATGAAGTGAGGAAATTGCTACTACAGTTAACTAAATATTGTTTAAGATACAGTGATTAGTCATTGAAATGACCTCATGCTGCTATCATAAAAGAAGGAATTTGAAAGTGACATCAAAAGCAAAATATGATTAGTTAAAATGTAATTTAGAAGCCTTTTTATTTCTCAATTATTAAACTCATCATATGCAAAGTCATCTGCCGCTTTCAATCAATTACTTTTATTTGATTTTCGCTCGCAATCATCACATAATTCCTTTTCATTAAGTCATGCATGCAGCAATCGGTTTTGTCGGGAAAATTAAGTAGTTTCAATTTAACTTCGTCTTGCACTCTTAATTTCAAAACTGTCCTATGAGAAAAATATGTAAACTTTTAAAAGGTTGAATATTTAACTTTTTTAAATTAAATGCGAGTGGATAAGCTATCAAGCAAAAACAAACAATTTTAGCCATTTTTGTTGAAGATGATACCGAAATGATTTTGTATCCATATCTGAGAGAAGCCGAAAAAACCGTGATGTTCGGTAAAGCTTGTCTATTCAGGCAAAGCCTTTCGACCGGCACAGCCAGCCATCGTCAGGCGAAATGATTTTCTTACATCTCGTGACATAACAGTCTCCTTGATTCCCTAAAGATAGATGGTAGCGATCATGTGTGGTAAAATGCTTCTGGGAGAACGTCATCTTTCGTATCGAAAATGCTTATCATGATATTGTGAAAATATGAAAACACGATGTCACAAACAAATTTCTTCTGCTCAATAATTATCAACTGCTTCAGATTGGTTACACAAAAGACAGCGAGCAATAAAGTGTGAGGAAAAATTATCAAAAGCAATCTACAGCTTGCGGTTGGGATGTATCTCGCTTCATAAGATCACCAAGCCTTTCAAAGTGTAAATCAGGGAGAAAGTTTAAGTTTCTTCGAATAAAGGAAAAGCGTATTTATCAATGTAGTGTATGATTCTTCCTTTCATTGACAATTTTGTGGAATGCAGTCATCAACGCGATATCCTCAATAAAAACTAATTCATGCAATGCATTAAATCACCAATAAGTTAAAATGACAATTACACTTTTAGATCACGTACCTATCCTTACTAGGTATCAATTACGTAAGAGTTCCGATCAAAGAGCAAGAGTGATTGGGTACGTAAATCTGGATTTAGCTGCTCCTGGTGGCACCATAATCATCTTGATTTGAAATGCTTGAACACAGCATGAAATCCTCTTTGCTTTTAACTGATCTGATCATCTAAGCGTCATCATGACCCTGACCCCAATTAATTAATAGAGACTGTTGCAGAAAAATCAGCAGTTTTTATGAAACTCTGATCATCGCTACTAAGTACGTGCGATCAAATTTCATGTTGTGTAAATGCTTCCATCTTCAGCTATTCACTTCAGCCTCGATAGAACGCTAATTGAACGCAATGAAGTAAAATTGGGTTCCGGTTAAAAATTTGGGATTGAATCTAGAAAACTTCAAAATGTTTAGCTTGCAAAATGATGAGTTGCACGTATTAAATTTTGAAAGACTCCAGATGAGCATGAAGGCTGTCTTTGATTTTCAAGCTACCTTAATCTGATTTACGGCGATTTTCAGATACTAACTCTCTACATATTTGTTTAAGTTTTACACCTAAACTCTACACACTAAGTTAAGGAGTATTCTGAAATACCTTTCTTGACCTTTTACAAACGATTGATTGTTTAACTGTTGCACTACTTTTCTCTGACACGCTATTTTTAATTTTTTTTATTGGTTTTATTATGAGCATTAATTGGTTACTTTTTAAAGACAATTCCATGTGTAGTATCTTGACATTGCTCGCACTTGCTGCATTTCAATAATATTTTTTGCAGTAGATTTTAATAGGTTGACACCGGACAAAATGGTATATAGATACCCTGAAATTAATGTTTGTATACTAAATTTGTTTTGCCAATCTCCATTTGTGACGCAATGAGGTCAAACGCAACAGCGTAACGCGAATTGGTATGAAAATCATGTAGTAAGTCACGATAGAAGTTTGATCGAGACTTTTTGCCACAAAATGAAAATTGAAGATCATATCGGTGTCATAGAAGTTGTCGGAATTGAATTAGTACATTTCTCTATTAGAATTTTTAACAAAGTAATCGTAATAACGTTGCAGCTGAAGCGCAACTATTGTTCTTTCTTTCAATTATATTGAAAATGCTTCATCTTAGGAGATAGTCTAGGCGAGTTTTCCCTCGCCTTTTAATTGGATTTCATGAGTTCTTATACACACATTTAATTCAGAAAAACTAGGAGCTATAGCTAAGATATTTCCTTAATAGAGAGCACGTTTTCTTTAAACAATGATTCCCCTTTACCTAGTTTATAAGTAGATAAAGCCACCAAATTCATTTTGATAAAATCAGGAACTAATATCCTGCACAATGCACTAGACGCTAACATACCGCACAAGGCGCTAAACCAGCGTGTGCATAGATTTTGTTCCTCTGATAAGCTGATAGAAGAAATGTATTTCATCAAAAGAACACGCCGATTAAATGGATGTCTTGAGACATTTTTCGACAAGCATTCAATAAAAGAGTTGTCAGTGAAAGAAGCTATTTACGGACCTGAAAAGAAGAAAGTTCTCCTCAGACTTCCATTCATTGGTGACAGAAGTGCGTTGACTTTTGGAAATACAGGCCTGTGATTGCTCCTCAAATACCTCAGATTCCTCAAAAAAAATTTTTCACTCAAATCCTCAAAAATTCCTCAAATTTAGCTAAACTAAGAGAAATTCCTCAAATGTGACACATTTTAGACTAATGTCGGACAATGTATAGTCCGGCAGCCAGAGCGAGTTTCTGCAGGGAACGAGGCCGAAAGTGAGACTTTCACAGAATGATGTACACCCTATGCCTACTACGAATCGGCACGTCTGCCGAGTTCTAGTGAGATCCTCTTCTAGTCAGACAAGATCAAAGAAAAACACATGTAAATCCAATGGGACGCAGATTGCAGTTTTTGGCTAAACTTGGGGTCTTCAGGTCATTTCATATAATGTGCATGTGCTTTTATCATGCATCTAATCGGCAATGTATGTGAGAATGTGGTTGAATGTGGATAAAGTTGCTCAAAATGTTCTTGCTTGCCGACATTATGAGGCTCGCCAAATCTAAATGCGTTTAGCTATATAGACAGGGGTGCATAAAAATGAAAGGAAATGACCTGAAGACATTCCATGCCAAAAACTATGACTCTGGGCTTAGTACTTTTCGTTTAACCAGAGAAAACATACAAAATTTCATTTTAGCCAAAAACTGCAATCTGCGTCCCATTGGATTTACATGTGTTTTTCTTTGATCTTTTCTGACTAGAAGAGGAAATCACTAGAACTTGGCAGACTCACCGATTCGTAGTAGGCAGAAGATACACATCATTCTGTGAAAGTCTCACTTTCGTCCTCGTTCCCTGCAGAAACTCGTTCTGGCTGCCGGACTAGTATTGTTTTTTAGCGAATGGTGATTATCTGTAAACTTCCAATCAAGAGGCTAAGATACATGTAGAATCCTATAACATGTATCCTACACCCTGACTGGTAAACATGAATCAATCATGATTTATAATTTGATTTTGTTTCACGTCGTTTTAATTTCTGGAAGCTACAGGGTTGCAAATGTTCAGGTTCGTCCGAACTTATTTTGCTATGCAGAGAAGTTGTCTGAAGTTATTGTCTGCCGAACAATACTTCCACGTATTTAATGAGTGAAACACTGCGATCAACATAATGAAATTGTATATTGAACACTACAAGCAATTTCTTTTCTTCTAACTTCATAATTTTGCGTAGAATTCCAACAGTAAAATGCTTATTCAATTATTTTCATTAATTATCTGAACCGGTTTCACAGCCTTCATTATATGTTTCTGCGACTATATGGCTGCCAAATGCATGCCTGTACTTCTTAAAGAACTTAAACTATCGATCCTCTATATCCATTATGTGATAACGTATAGGTATCCCAGCCCACTTGGATTTCAGTGCTCTTATCAACTGAAGCTTTTGTTTCACTCATTCGCTTCCATTTTATTTCCGCTGAACATGAACACATGATGCGACGGGGTAAAGCGGATGGTCTCCAAATTTAGTGTCTATCTGCCTCCTGGTCACTAGCGTGCGGAGGTTGGAAGCTTATGAGGCTCTGCTATCCCATGAGTCTGCTTGCAGCTACATTTTTCAGGGTCTGACGACCGACATTTATCCTGGATGAGTTACCACTTATAGATCGTTTTCATAATTTGCTGAACACACCTTGGTGTGAAAGTAATGCACAGATTGTTTATCGTTGTATGCGAACTTGGATTAATTAAGACATTCATTAAACCACATATTACTGTGTTGGCAGATTTTCAACCTGGGTCTACTACAAGATGTGGATGTCAATATCTCTGCGGAACTTCATGAGAATAGAGGTGATAATATTTCACTCTTTGCTTAGATGAGACCAACAACTTAGCTGGCAAGTGGTTTTTTGTGTCGTATGAGAGAATTCATGTTCATTCGAATGTAGATCGGAACGATATGATCAAAGCGCTAACAGATAAACAAGAGCCACCAAAACTTGTGCAGTATAAAGTAATATTAATAAATTAATGTGTAATGTGGCGTATCCTTCATAATAAATTACTGACTTTTTTTTAACCACAAGCATTCCGTCAACGATTTTAAGCTTTCTATGCTTACGGGTTGCTCTCCTCCCAAATTTGTCTAAAATCCGAAAAATTAATCGTCACAAAGCCCCAGATGCATGTAGTTGAGGATATTTCCTACATTAAAAAAAATTCATTATACTAATCTGACAAGCATCATTGAATTGGAGACGATAGCGTGAAGCACAGCGATATCAGCAGCTTGATCTGACATCCTCTGTTCGACACATTCTAAGCAGATAGTACTTGAGGTAACAAATTAATTTCGCAACAACGCGGGAAGTGATTATGACCAGGCCAATATCCTTTTGTAATACATATAACTTCAAAAAGTGTTGTGGAGTGTGGTCAACTCTGGGGTTGCCTTCTTCATGACTTTTTTCATGAAGTTTGGCCCAAAATCCCTGTTGAAATTTGGATTTTTTCTTGCAATTATTATATTAGGCTCCGTTTACATTCCTCAAATTTTTCAAAAAAATTCCTCAATTTTTCTAATAGGCTAATCACAGGCCTGAAATAACTTCAACAAAGCATTTAGTGTCTTTCCTACTGATCGTTTACAAGTGATTCAACCCATGATTTAAACTCGAAGGATTCCGATGCGCCCTGTGAAGGACGGATTGCCGCTCATCTCCACATCAATGTTATTTACCAATTTCATTGTACCTGTGGAAGCAAGTATGTTGGGAAGACGGTAAGATGTCTGAATGAGAGAGTTTCGTAACACCTTTCAAAGTGGTTAGCCAATCCTTCATGTAAAATGTTCACCATGGTCCACTGCAATTCCGGCTAGCAGCATTACAAGACATTTGCAAGTCTGTAATAATGAGAGATAAACATATCAGCAACAAACACACGTTAGGAATTACAGTCTCTCGTTATTTTGTGCGAGAATCCCGACCTGTGCTCGCAAAAAGATTTTGTTTCCATCCTTTACCTAACTTGGTAGCTTTAGTCTTTGTTTTGCCTCTTAATATCTAGGTTATTAACTCAATTGTTATTAGTTCATGTCTCCTAAGTCTGATAGATGATAGGTTTGCATGCTCTCAACTTTGTTCATAGATTTATTACTGTAGAATTGCATGATGATTTCAGATTTTATCTTTTGTATTCTGTCCATTATTTGCACTTGAACAAGAGTGGACGAAATGCATAGTGCAAGACATTAGTTTTTGGCTTTACTTATTTATAACACGGTTTTCCTCAGACGTCATAATGGTCATGTTATCTTCTTACATGTTAAGAACATCCATATGTATTTCAATCGATGTTAATAATTCGTATTACACTGTATTAGAGATAAAAGTACTCGATATAATTCAAACTTTTTTGAATAAATTTCAAATAATGTGTTTGCACGAGCACTATGCATTTACGCTACACATAGAGTGTTCTAGAGGAGGCTTCTGAATTTGGGAGTCGCATTGATCAAAATCTGCCTATCTCAAAATCTGATGCCTTGTGCTGCCCCCGAGAGTAAGTGATAAGTATTGCATTCAAACTACTTTTTTATCATAATTCGGACAGCTTATGTTTTCCGTGGGCGTCTATAGATGTACCCCCTTAATTTGAGTATTATGATCACATGGAAAATAAGACATTATTTTAAAAAAAACACATGACAATAGCTATGTAAGTCTTCTCGACTTCACTTTAACTCTGAACACATTTCCTCATCCACATTTTGAAATTTAGGCGATTCCTCATGTCGACATTGTGCGTAATATCTCGCCTTGGTAAAAACAGTTGACGAATAGAATAATAGTTAATTAAAAGTTATGTACGCTGTCGACACTTTTCGTGCATCAACAGGGGCAACCAATGGTAAAGCTTGATTTGTTAATTTTATTGCAAGTTTGCTTTACAGTGAATTACAACCAACGTACAAATATTCTTAAGTTACTACCAAACTTACTTAACAGTAAGTCTACGGTCTTATTTTTCCGTTGGCTACCTCAGTCAATGCGCGAAACCTGTCATTCGTATACATAAATAACTCAATTAAAACATTTTCAAGCATTTTAAGCTGTTTTATGCACACATTCAGCATGATAGCTAAAACGGATCGAAAATTCAGTGGGCAGAGCTGGGGCTGTAAATCGTGACTCGTTTGCTGCTCTGAATGACAACAAAACTGTAAATTTTCATTTATGTTTGTTACTATGATAAGTTTTATTGTTTTCAGTGATATTCTAATACTTACTTTCGTATTTCCAGGTCATCATCCTTGATGTTCGTGTTCCATGTACCCCTGTGGCTCGCCTTAGTAATCATCGAGCTGCTGTGAATGGACTTGCTTGGGCTCCTCACTCATCTTGCCACATCTGCACAGCTGCTGATGATTTTCAAGCCCTTATATGGGATATTCAACAAATGCCACGAGCGATTGAAGATCCCATTCTTGCGTATACGGCTGAAGGTGAAATTAATCAAGTACAATGGAGTGCAGTTCAACCAGACTGGATTTCTATCTGTTACAATAACTGTCTGGAGATTCTCCGAGTTTGAACCATGACATATTAAACTTTTCTACCAACAAACGACGATGGTGATTTTATCAGTTCTAGCTGAACGGATCAACAGGCATTTTTATGTTGGCTTTCAAGGAATTTCGTGTATGTATAAATTAAATTACTCCCTGGAGAGTTGACGGATTAACCAATTACCGCACAGCAACAACATGATCAGAATCTCGTTGTTTTGATGATACCTTAACACAATAGTATTATCAAGCTTATTGATGTCCGAGGCTGTGTTTCTGGGTAATTCATTGTCTATCACTGGCACACGATTTCAATGTACAGAAGTAGTTCCAACTTTCCAACAAAACTGTAAGAATTGACTTGCACTAATTTCTATCTTCTTGTATTAACTTTACCTTCCACACCTCGACTTCATCACAACTTCATTTTCTTCCCTTTGATAATCCCATATAAGAAAGAATGCTTACTTTCGCCAAAAGTCAGTTTCTGAATTTCGCTGTGAATTTTCTTTTAATCATGAAAGGGCATGAAGTAAGATGGAGTTGAATGACTTGAAGTTGAGTTAGAGGTATCCTTCATTTTGAAGACTATCTTCAATGGACATCGTGTCAATGTCATTTCTTTGAATTGTCATAGAAAGCAAGCAAATTGTACATTTTTATTCTCGGTTTTTGTCAAACGTTTTCGTCTGTAGGAATTTTCTTATTTTATGTTGTCATTGCTTACAAGACAGGATGCTCTAAAGATTTCATTGCTGCTGATTCATGCAACTTCAAATTGCAGATATCTGTAATATAAATGTTACTGTTGTACATATCCTTCAAAATTTGATACTTTTGAATGTCAATTATTCAATCACGTGTTTTTAGAATGAGAAAAATGAAAAAGCATTTTAACAGCGGATTAGATTCTGAATGTCATGTGAAGTTGATCTTTCTCAAAAATGAAAAAATCACGATCATCATTGAAGATGGTTTGTTAATAGGTTTCAGAGGCAGGCAGATGATTACCTGAAAAATATAAGGTTTGCATACTTTTGTTTTGTGTGCATAAGTTTTGTTTACTTTTTCGGTGCAATAACTCAGTCACGACGTTAATTTTTTGAAGAATCTATTATTCTTCAAATACATGGATTTTAGTATAAGATAAACGTATGCTCGCTACTTAAAACCTTCGTTAAAAATCCTTTTAAAGTTTGCAATGTTCTCCCGATGCACGTGCTGCAAAACTCTACAGTCAATGCATCTCTGAGACTAGAAAACGTTTATCAAAAGTGTTCCATGTGTATGTCTTCAATTTTGTTTTTCTGTATTCGTCCATGCAATAAAGTATTTCAGAAAAATTCGCTTGTCTTCGTTATGTTCATAGTGATGACTTTTTGTGGAACACCATGTACTTGGAATTAGGAATCGTTTGCAGTTCGTCACACAGGAAGCCTGCTAAATCCCCAAAACTTATTTTTATAGGCATACTATGATTAATACAGCCCCCAAAGATATTCAGTGAACACCCCGATCGTATCCTGATAAAGAATTAAACCGTGTTTAGTGAGCTGAATTTTTTGGTGATGATTCCCCTTGATTCTCACAACCGAGTTTCATCAGCCAAAGAGATCTAGCTATTGTTCGACAGCAGCTTTCTATTGGTGTAAGCAACGAGACAATGATTGAATACACGGCGTTGAGAAAAGCCTCCCATCGTTAGAGCCGAATGTTAGCGATCTCCTAAGATGACGTGGCGACTTGGGTTGCAGTGCTTTCGCTGTTAGAACTCATTAAGAGCATTGACATTGCATCTCAATATAGATAGCAAAAGACAAAGCTTTTCAATTATGCAGGTTTAATTTCATGCGCATTGAAACCGTGTAATATTTTCTCAGGAGAGAAATGAATATCATGTGCTATGCACAGATTTTTACGTAGCTTCAGCGTCAGTGTACAATAGATGGTGTATAAATTAATGCTAAATTCTTTCAAATAGAGTCTTATTAAGATAAATGGAGTAAGCGCCCAACTCACCACACGCTCCTGCTGTATGCCTACATTTAGTAGAACATTTGTATGTATGCACAAGAATTCTCTTATGCTGTCCCAATTTTACAGTTGGTTTCTCCACTATAAAATCTGAGTTATTGGAAGTTCTGTATTGATATACAAGGGTGTTGGTGTCTTGTATTGACTTAATAGTTGTCATTCTCTTTAGATATTCAATGTACTGCGACAGACCTTTGTTGTCAATCTACTGTGTGACGTAGTCGAATGACGCTGATGTGCTGTCTCACTACGACATGAATGCTTGTAGTATTCTGTTAATAATAGTAGGACAATAAGCTGTCGATGTTACTTGGAAATGACTTCTGCCTTCACTCGCATTCCTTTTGAGCCGTCAGTGTGGCATAATGAAGAAGATGCGAGCTCGTCTTCACCGCTGCTTCGGTTCGATTCTTAGGTCGGGCGAGTGCGGTCGGGGAATTAAGGGTGCTGGTGTCTTGTATTGACTTACTAGTTGTCTTTTTAGATATCTGATCTAATATTCCCTCAAATCATACGACATCCACAACTTACAGAATCTTGATACTCATGATCATGCTGTGACAAAGGAATGACGTACTAAATGTCAAATCATGGTGTCAGAACGCTCTGTCACTTTCGGCTTTGCAAAGCAATACATGACGATTTTCAATTTCATTTTGAGAGCAGTGACAAGTTCTGGGTCGTTACGGTAAATTACCATGTGCGCTCTTTTATCAACTCGAGTAAGTCGTTCTGAGGCTTACAAAACCGGGGCAAGCGTATTCGCAAACAGATCCAACATATGAGGTATACCTTGGGGGAGTTCTCTCTCGACAAAAATGGGCGAAGTTTGCGTAAAGCATAAAAGCACTTATTGACAACCTTGATGACATTGTTCACATGAGTCTCCCAACTTGACGTTTCAGAAAGAGTAAAGCCCAAGATGTTAACAGATGGAAGCATATCAACAGGAAAATTATATAGAGATGGATCTCGCATATCAGAATATTTTAGACATAAAACAGCCTTGCACTTTGACACGTTCAAATAAAGATTATTTCTTTCACAGCAGTTGGAAACATGTTCGTTAACAACGAACAGTAACCATACATGCATGTATAGTTGACCAAAACGGTATTGATTATTGAATATTTGAGTGGTGAAATTTAGTCCATAGAAAGATGTGTATTTTAATCTATAGGGCCTACTACTGTAGTTCAGGAGGGTAGGCAGGATCTTCAAAGGGACCTATGATAAGTATAGGCTTTAGGACTCGGTGCGGGGATCGCACACCCGATTGAAAAATGCTCAAGAGGACATGATTTTGGCTATCGTAGAATTTCATTCAATCCTAACTAAGGCCGCTATCCACAGGCCTTACTAAGTTGTGGCAGATTTGTGTACGTTACATCCATTCCTCGAAAATTAAGTGTTAATCGATTCATCCTATAAGAGGGTGGAGGTGGTTGTCATCCCTCCCTAAACTTTGATGGCGGTGTGGAGGACCTCTATCTATAAGGAATGGAATTTAATGACGAAATTACGAAGCTTGGACTGATAGTTTTACAATTCAATCGTATTCGATTTCATAGTGAATTCATAGTTTCTTTTTTGGTTCTGATCTTTTCTCTTCTCTCAGTTATGTGTCCATTTTATGCAGTTGAAGAAAATCCCATAGTCTCCTTCACTACTTGAGCAAAAAGGGAGGGAGTTGCCGCTACCACCGCTCCGCTCCATCCCTGCGTGTGTATATGTACATAGTTTATAAATTAGGTTTAAGAATCAGATCAAACATAGAAATTAAAGTTTTTTCACTGCTCATCAGTGTTGAATGAAAATACTAAAATGCTGCATATGCTATACCAGTAGTGTGCAACCAAGTTGGGATAGAGGGCCACAAGTAGTGGCCCGCGAGAGGGCTCACGGGCCATCAATTTCAAAAGGCAGAAATATGTTCAAATTTCTTTATTGCGTACTTTTGAGCGTAATTTCAAAGACTCTATTTTACATTCTAAAATCTATATGGATAATGGAAAGTGAACAGGTTAAAAATAATTGCGGAAGCTTTTTTGTGTTATCAAATGATGGTAATGTGGCCATATTGGAAAATGTGACCAGATTTCATCGAAAAATGACGGTCTGGAAATATGTAATGCATCTATTCACCTACATATCGTACAATACGAAATAGAGACTGTTAAAACTACATGCATCTAAGTGTACATAAGTATATGACACCCAAACCTAGGCGGCTTTGGAAAATCACGCACGGGCTCCCCTAAAAATGCTCGTGCGATAATGCCATTCTAGTACAGAGTTGCAGTGCAGTATACAAGCACTCCACGGTACGCCAGAAAATTTTTTTTCCAACCAAAAATGCAATTGATTTTGGTCAACACCATCGTGTCAATCATGTCAAACGATTTTGAAAAAATATAGCAAACAAAATATTTCATCGAGCTAATCAAAAGTTATCGATTATTATTGATTTTTGATCAATCGATTAATTGATCAATTGATTTATCTCAGTGACAAAAGAATGCAATTCAATTTCATTTACATCAGCATGATTACTGAGCTATAAGAAAACTAAGATTCATTTTGCGTGAAAATCTACCGAGCTAATCAAGTGATATCGACATTTATCGATATCAAATATCGATTTTTTAGCATTTTTTTGTTTTTAGAGATTTTTCCAGTTCTTCTGTACATACAATTCAATTTTGTCAGCATGTAATGAACAAGAAAGCAGAAATAAACCATAAAACAGTGAAAGTGCAAAAAATCCATCGAGCGTTTCGTTTGTTATCGATAGTTATCGATAGTAAAATCAATTTTCCAGTGATTTTTTTTTATAGATTTTACTGTTTTTGTGATTTTCTCACTATCATTTAAATACAATTCAACCTTGTTTCTCACTATTCTGGCAAGGATGATTGCCGTCTATATTGATCTAACAATGATTGCTGTAGGAAGAATTATAGTGGTTGTCAAAAGTAAGAGATGTGTGAAAACACTCATCTCAATCCAATTAAGTAGTCAACTAGTTAGACGATGATGAGCAAATCCTCCTGTCTGCATTTGACAACCCATTGACGCCACAAAGGAGGGGTAGCAGCAGCTTCGAATGTCTCTGAGTGGGACTGTATCACTGCATTAGGGATGATATAGTTTCAATCATCAATAGGATTCTGAGAAAACTTCACACCTCCTGCCCCGCATTGTGAAGTTTCCACATCTCAGACGGAGTTTTCTACGAATACGTTGCTGGAGGAGCAAACAGAAAGCTGAAAATGATTCATCGACCTATTGTCATGGCCAAAG
The DNA here is from genome assembly GCA_907163375.1 of Prostheceraeus crozeri. Taxonomy (NCBI): domain Eukaryota; kingdom Metazoa; phylum Platyhelminthes; order Polycladida; family Euryleptidae; genus Prostheceraeus; species Prostheceraeus crozeri. The sequence continues at coordinate 629,980 of CAJQUW010003813.1, forward strand.
ATTGTGATCAAGTCATCCGGGAGCTACTAACGATTCGGAACATTGACCCGTCCTCATGTCTCATCAAGATAGGCGTCGACGGAGGCCAAGGATTTTTCAAAGTCTGCCTTTCAATTTGCGATTATACGAGAGCGTCTCAGACAGACTATGGTGCATCTGCAGGTGGGATCAAAGGACTACTTATTCTTGCGATTGTGCCGGCGATGAGTGAGACGCATATCGACAGTTTTCCAGGAACTGAACATTCCATTTACCAATGTTCTTCTTTGTTCCGATCTAAAATTGGCGAACCTGATATGTGGAGTAGGATCGCACAGTTCGACCTACCCGTGTTGCTACTGTGAGAGCTCTCCTAAAGATCAGTGGAAGACCGCACCTCAAAGAACTTTTGGTCAGATTCGACAGCCTTCCGCACATCGAAATGCCTCGGAAATGGAAGGGAGCGACGACTCACCACGATTGTTCAAAAGTGTTCTACATGACCCGATGATAAGCTGCAGCAAAGACGTGACTGTCTTGGAGAAGGTGCTGCCTCCGGAATTACATCTGCTCATGGGCACGGTGAATCACATTTACAAGCAAGTGAAGCAGGTAAGTCTATCAAATAGTTCAATTATTGTCTACAATTGTCCGGTATCTGCAATTCTTCCAGATTTGGAGTGGAGTAGAAGCGTGGCCGAAGAAATTGCATTTTCAGCAAGTTGGTTTTCATGGCGGTGAGTTTGTTGGCGGCGATTGCCGAAAGTTGCTTGAGAACGTGGACTACCTTGCCAGCATTTGCCCCCTTGACTTGCTTCCATTCGTGAGTGCTCTACGGGATTTTCGACAGGTCGTCCATCCGTGCTTCGGCATGAATTTGCAGCCTGATTATAGAGAAAGAATATCCACGTTCGCCGCCTCATATGCAAATCTCGGCATTAGTGTGACACCCAAGGTCCACATCGTCATACAGCACGTGAGCGACTTCTGCTACCGAACGAATTCCGGATTGGGACCGTTCTCAGAACAGGCATTCGAAAGTGTACATACTGTTTTTCGCAATTTTTGGTCCAAGAGATTGGGTACGAGACATTGACAATCCAGCGTACCGGGATGCTCTATTGAAAACAGTTGTAGAATTCAACAGTAAACATGTTGAGTGGACACAAATACTTCCATGGCGTTGTCTATCGAACAGAATTGCTTTCAAGTTGAATAAATTTTCATCTATTTCTGGAGTTTTCCCTTTTAATTCTAAACAACAATACTTGTACTTCCTAATGTAGGCCTACATGTAGCTTGATAATCACGAGTACGTCTATTATGCCGATGGCAAAATTCTACATGTAAATATCCGCTGACGTAATTGCCCCTTAACAATGATCAATTGTATTTGAATGATAGTGAGAAAATCACAAAAACAGTAAAATATATAAAAAAAAATCACTGGAAAATTGATTTTACTATCGATAACAAACGAAAAGCTCGATGGATTTTTTGCACTTTCATTGTTTTATGGTTTATTTCTGCTTTCTTGTTCATTACATGCTGACAAAATTGAATTGCATGTACAGAAAAACTGGAAAAATCTCTAAAAACAAAAAAATGCTAAAAAATCGATATTTGATATCGATAAATGTCGATATCACTTGATTAGCTCGGTAGATTTTCACGCAAAATGAATCTTAGTTTTCTTATAGCTCAGTAATCATGCTGATGTAAATGAAATTGAATTGCATTCTTTTGTCACTGAGATAAATCAATTGATCAATTAATCGATTGATCAAAAATCAATAATAATCGATAACTTTTGATTAGCTCGATGAAATATTTTGTTTGCTATATTTTTTCAAAATCGTTTGACATGATTGACACGATGGTGTTGACCAAAATCAATTGCATTTTTGGTTGGAAAAAAAATTTTCTGGCGTACCGTGACTCGTGAAATCCAGAAAGAATACTTGACTTATAAAAATCACATGTTTTCATGCAGTTGGATTCCTTCATGCGTAGCCTACTTTATATACTTATCGGTTAATTGCAGCTATTAATGAATGCGGTTGACAGACAGTGAATCAAATAAGTAAAATTAAAAAGTTTTCTAATACTTGTAACTGTCAAAAACCACTGGACGCCGAAGGGCCCTTCACTTTGACTGACTTTACTTTTACTTTCACTCGGACCTATAAATCGATTTCGAGCCATTGTACCTTTTTCACTCACCTGCATTATGTAGCTGTGATTTTAGGGGTTTTTGTATTGTTACAATGATATTGTTTTATGACAACCCCATAATCCTTGACACATGGGAAGGGGAAGCTCATGTCGAAAGATACACAGTCAAGTCTAGAAAGAAAGAAAAAGAAAGAGAGAAAAATACTTTATTCAATGCCAATACAAAAGCGGTATATGGCAGATACCGCGAACATAGATCAACTTTCAAATATGCTCAGAAAATTTGACAAATGAGCTATTGTACATTGCTGATTTGCGCTTCAAGGGAACCATTGCCCTTCTACATCTGAAGTTGTATGGATTACATGTACCTCGAAAAAGAAAGAACCGCGATAGCGGATGACAATCACCATTATCGGCAACTTTCTTTGCCAGCTTGATGCAAGGTCTTTGGAGCATGTCTTGCACTGTCGGTCCGTCACGCCGTCCGCCGATCCCCGCCCATCTCCTCGCCAGGCGCTCGAGTTTGTGCACTTTCTTCATGTTGCTTCTGTGAAAAGTCACACATGACAGGCCAGGAGTATAAGATTTGGGAGAACACAATGCTGACATAAGCCTGCCAAATCACTGCGCTGCTATTGCCACTGTTACGAAGTCTCTTTATCAGTGACATGCTACGACAACATTTTTTATACAGTTCACAAAAATGCTTATCCCAGCGCAGGTCCTTTGAAAAATGCATGCCGAGAACTTTAACAGAGTCAACTTGTTTGATTATCGAACCATTAACACGAATATTCAAATCATTGCAAGCACTCGTCACGTTTCTAGAAATATGCATACATTTGTTTTTTTCTATATTGATGGTCAGTTTCTTGGTACTGATCCAAGCACAAAACTCATTCACAATCGCTTGAAAATTGCTAACATTCCCATTAACAAGATGCAATAAAGTTATGTCGTCTGCCTCGTCTGCATAGGCGATGACACGCGTGTCTGACAATTTCGGTAAATCATTGATCAACGTTACAAAAAGCAGGGGGCCCAAAACTGATCCCTGCGGGACCCCACTGGTGACGGGCTTCCAACACGCACTACAATCAGACGAGACAACACGCTAGAAACGAGATGACAGAAAGCTTTCAATCAAACGAACAAGATGTGGGTCCAGATGATATTGCTGAATCAGGTTGTTGAGAAGGGCTAGATGGCTAATGCTGTCAAACGCCTTTTTGAAATCGACAGCTAGCAATTGGACTGTGTTGGAAGTACATGCAGATACATGTTGCAAGATCGTTAAGCGGAGAGAGAGGAGGGCACTCGTGCAACCACCAAAGTTGCCGGGTATGAACCCGAACTGTCGACAAATGCATTGACCGCACTAAATTTCAACATCACACATCGTTAATACAAATTCGCACAGATGACCACAAAGGCAAGCAGGTCCAAGTTGGAAGAATAATCAATGCTAATTTAAAATACACATTTTATTTTTCTTCGAAGTGCAGCAAAGATTTTCAGAGCAATAAAATCCGGACTTTGTTACCCGACTTAAGGATCTTACTTGATATCATTGTGCGTTCGACCAGATCGAATCGAACTAATGAGACACCACAAATTTTTGCTATACGTGCACATTGCGACAACGTTAAAATACTGATGGACACAATCGTGAGAAGTGCCAATTTAGAGATCTTGTTCTTTTCAGATAATATCTCGATTAATTGTATTTCTTTAACCGATTTATTCAAATAAAAGACAGTGAATTATGTATCAGTTAGTTCACTGTGAATCAATATGAGAGCGAAGCGCCTGAGGTGCCTTTTATTTTATAATTTACCGCGTTTTAAAATTTGAATAAATTTGGTTTTATTTTGTCAGTTCAATGGAGCATATTTTTTAATTTGCATGAAGCATTCAAATTCATAGATAATACATTGTTTATTTTGCTTATTTCAGGCTTGCTGTTCTAACCGAAGTTTGTGTTGTTCTAACCGTGATGATTCTAATGTGAAAATATGTGAATTAATATTCTCAAAAATCTGAAAGTCAGAATCACAACACCTTTGTTCCCCCGCTCAAGGAATCGAATCAAGTCCGCGATGAATGTAAGCTCTCACCTTAATTCTAAAGTACCGGTTATACGAAGAGAACACAGTGAAATCTTGAAGTAATATCAGATCAGCCGCATCCTGTCGGTGAGTTTTTGAGTGGTCGCAAAGCTGACAGCATTCACTTGTAGCTAGACATAGTGACATGTCATTCGACTTCGTAGCACGGTGGATCAGCCTTGGATTAGCTTTGGTTGGACTTCTTTGTCAGACGAGCGCGGTCAGAGATTCAATGGAGTCAGTGTATGTATATTAATGTTTATTTAATGCGCTGCGGCATCCATTGTACACTAACTTACAATTTTGTAATAAAATTGCTGATATTCTGGTTGTTAAAAGACTTGAATAGGCTGCTTGTCATTGTCAAAGTAGATTTATAACAAAAATACTAGGCTATCAAACAAGGTAAGGAAGTCTATCAGTTATCTGGTAGTCACATTAACATCACTTTCGCGAATTAAACTTAAAAAGTATTTGAATATTCATGAGATCTAAGCTGTCAGATGTCTTCAATTCATCTGATTATAACCCCACGTCATCTTTGATCTTACTGAGTCATGCCACCATGTTTGACATACCATTTGTTTGTATGTAAAGAAAGTAAAAAAATAAGTCGGTGGTGCTGAGAGTAACTTAAAAAAGCTTATTTCGCCAACCGGCCTCATCAAGAGATGCAGCGTTAATGCTTACACTTTAAATTCAACATTCAACTGATAAAAATTCATGATGATATATGTCAGTTACAAGGATATAGAAGTTAGTCTATGGCAAATCAGTATCATATGAGGAAATAGATGCATTACAAAAAGCTGTCTAATGACTAAAGCTCCAACTGTGAATTTATATTGAGATGGCGTTGTTTAATGAATATACAGAAGTAAGTTATTAAGTTACTCTCTGAAGCTTTGGCGTATTTTTTTACTTTCTATACATCAGACTAAAAGATGCTACTTGTTAACAGTGAACATTAATCTGTAACCTAAAATAAGATGTCAGCATTGTACTACTTGCGCTCTAGTTACGGCACCACTGCCGAAGTTACGAACAATTTTTTCTTCTTTGGCTGAAAGATATTAAATTAATAAAAATGCTAAGCTTGCTAAAATTTTTTATTTCTCTCACATCCACCTGCCTGAAACGAGATGGCCTGAAGATTTCTTATAGCGTGCTGCCTCTCATTAAGTATTCTTATGGCCCGGGTTGATTGGTTTGGATCCACTTGAGCGATTAAGTCTGAACAGAAAAGTGGAATTATATTTTGGGATTGTGGAACCCCATCGTTATGGTATCATTCGGATATGAAAGTGAATTGTTCTGTTGCAGCAGTAAATATTAACACCTGTCCTTATATCGGCAATTGCAAATGGTTGTCAGGAATTCTATTTATATTCTGAATCATGTATCGTTTCATCGAGAGATCTATCATGAGATTAATTAAACAAGCACCGAAATTTCTCACCCTCACCATGAAGTGGCCATTGCATCACATAGACACGCATGTTAACATTCGGTTAAATCAAAAGTGGCGCCTATTATTCTAAAATTGCCAAGTAAATAGCATTACAATGTTTGTATATGACTTGATACAATAGAATTAATCCGCGATGGCATTGGTGATTGTTTTTCCTCCAAATCGACAGCCCAGTCGACCAGTCAGAGACGTGCACCGTTTGCGCATAACTTAATAATACACAGACATAATCACTAATTGAGACGTCAACCAACAGCTCATTGAACAGTGGAGAGATCAACTGGATTGAACTGCCAGTGTCTCATGGTTTATTCTTAACTTGATATATTTTACTGTGATAACGGCTAATTATGAACTTCAATTATCAAAGCGCCATGAATATTACTCGCATTCAGACTCCTCGTTTCACGCGAGATCGTTCTGCAAGTCAGCCGCTGGTACCGGTAATGTCGGCAAGGTCGTCTTCCAGACCAACAATTCGTCAAAGAAGATGTTATTCGTGTTCTCGACATGCAGGGAACACGGACAGTGAAGACAAAGGCACAAGAGACGCTGAAGAGGAATCAGAAGTGATCTCACTTTCGAACAATTTACTTGCTCGGAACTCAACTTTAGCGGAAAGTACAACCAGTGACCCAGAGGGTATTCGTTTCGATAGAAAGAAGAATAGACTGACTCCAACATTGAACATAATATCTGAAAGACCTGTGACTGTTAACAAAGACTTTGTTCAACCTATTCCTGTTACATCTGAAAACCTCAGCAAGATTGAAGAGCCACTACCATTAGAAAAAGATCTGGAAATCGTGCGATGGCTTAAGTCAACGCAAGATGTTCGAACAAATCCTAAAAAAAATGGCTTGACATTTCTTCCTCATCTGCTGCAGACTCGAGTACAAGACCAGTAAGTTGATGCGGCAAAATGTAATTTTGTAATTCTGACTCGATGTAGTGTTGCATTTATATGGAGTGGATTGACAGATACGTCAATCAAAAGCCTCTGGCGGCTTATTGCATTTCATGACTCTGGATTGTTATTTTGTATTATGTACAAATTTAGATAATGCTCTTTGCCAGCAAACAGTCATGTTTTCCGACGAGTGCTTTCATACATTTGTTAAGCTAAATTATTGTTCAGCTTCGACATATTCACACTCGCCAATGTTTCTGATATGTCAATTTATATTTTTTGATTGATCCTTTCAAGAAAATATATAATTAAAATTTCATAAAGCACCATATTTCTTAATGCTCAAATACCGGCCCTACAAAGCTATGGATGATAGTTTTCATAGCGTCATTATTGCTATGCGAAATTGATTTGATGCATGGAAATGAAAGTGAGCTTATGAAAAGCGCACATGCTAACTTATCCACTTGCAACAAACTCATAGCTTAAATTGCATAGAAATCTACTACAGATGCTGACCAAGGAGATCCAGATATCTGTACTAAGACAAGTGGAGGGAATTTGCTAATTTCCCTGAAGAATTGAAGGCATGTTACGCCAATCATTAATGTTGGGGGAAAATGTTCTACATGTTCTAAAATGTTCTGGCTTTGAGAGGACGACCTCAATACCGGTTTGTTGTAATTTGTACATTACATGGGCTTCCCTTCACCATGCCTTGCTTTGGAATTTGCTCTTACGCACAGTGGAATAGTTTGCTCGATGAACATATCTTTCTGACCGGGAACTTGTCATGAAATGTTGTCCGAAAAATTTTTCTACTTTTTTGTGCAATTTCTTCTGTTATTCTAGTTTTTGTTTTGTTGTCCATCAATTGCACTATTATTCGACTTGGTTGTCCCAGAACTTTGGCAAAAATATTGTTCTAGGAGAGTTTCGAGGTTCTTTTTACTCTCTTGATGGATTTATTGACCGATTGTGGTATTTGACAGACGTCTGATACTTGGTCATTAACCATCAATGCGGTCTCATTATTTTTCCTTTTTAATTGGTATGTTCGTTGACATTTCCTATTTTTCTTAGAGATGTCGCAGAAATTCACTTCCTTCCGATTTCATCATTTATCTAGCTAGCCTATACTCCGATCTTATTTTTACTAATAGGCCTAATCTTTGTTACCTCGCTTCGAATCTCGATATCAGTTTTTTACGCTAGATAATATTGGAGATTATAACAACAAACTAAATGTAGTCAGTCAACTCCTGTGGGAGCAATGCCTGTGGCTGAAAGTAAGTTTCTAAGATTTTTCAGCAAAACGAGGGTCCAATATGAAAATTCATGAAATCAATTATTAGGAGAATTGGTTGCAGTGCTGAATTGCATCGCTAAAACTCGCTTTATATCCGAGGTATCAACTTTTTTTGTGCTTTTAATAACTCTACAGCTAAACTAGAAGCATTTTGAGCCTAACGGACGCTCACGACTTAATTACCATCTTCAGATGATAGTCTTATGAAATGTATGACAGATACGAAAATCAAACTCAACGATCTGATAATATATCATATGCTCATTTGAAAAGTGTCAAAGATTTTAAGATATATATTAAATGTCCATATTTCAAATGTGAATAAAAATATCTTGTTTATTTATAATGATGGGCTAAGTTTTACTATAATACTCGTACCTAAATTTTCTCTCATTTCAAAGAGCTTTTGTTACATTCAGTTCACTATCAATTTCCATTGATTTTGGGTATATTGGTCGACATAATTGATGAACAAAATCATCGAAATCTCAATTAAAATTTTCAATGTCGAAGTTAATGCTTGCGTGGAATTGCTCTTAAGGTCATGACAGGTGTGGCTTGAGCTCGACTATATTGGATTCGAGTTATAGTTCATGATCACACGACATCAAAAGACACAGGCACTGTGCTAAAATTGCCTGTCATCTGATATATTCAAACAAAATGGTGAAGCAATCCTACAGTTATAATCTTTTCGTATGCGAATGCGCAAGTATTTGTGCATGAAAGGTTCGAATATTAGGAATCCAAAAGCGAGTATTTAGTGCGAACCCTAAGATGGAGAAAATGTGACATCGCGCGAACATCAACCTGTGTAGACCTGTATCTCAGCGGGAAGTTCACGTGCGAGGTGTTTGCATTCATCAATTTTCCGTGATGGCTTTATAAATTTGTTGATCTGTTTCACGTCGAATACTGTCGGTTGTTTTACAAACTCGCACATCATTCTATAATTAGGCTATGTCAAAGTAGCGTGTTAGTACTCATCAAAGTAAAAACAGGAAGGATTTTAAAAGAGTGCACTTTTCTCGAAACATGAAAGTTTGTAGCAGCATTGATTTCAGGCTAGCATTATTCATTTTATTTTTAAAAAGAAATGTCACATCTTTACCTATATAATTTTGCATCATGCCGGTACATAATTGCAATCAATTCAATAAACTTCTATGATTCCATGTACTCGTATCAATATCTTCCTCAAAATCATCTGCCTTCAGATTTAACACAAAACTTAGGGTGGATACAGACTTGAGCTTCAATTTCTAATCTAGATTGAAATCATTCCAGATGCAATCTCAATCTGCATTGAAAATCAGTGCAGATGTAAAACTCAATCTAGACTGAAATTTAATCTAGATTATGTTTTAACTCTACTTCAGTATGTCGTCATATTACGAGATTATCAAAAAACATTTTGCCCTAATGACCGAGGTAATTTGTTGCAATTTATGTCATATTTCATATTTCCCGTCTATCGGGAACATCATTAGATACATATGCAACTTGTAATGTCCATCTAAAAACACTTCAAATTAAAACAAAAGACCGAAAAATCTTTGAATGCTAACTGTGCATAAAAGGGGTCACTTTTCAGTGTATTTGTCGATGCACAAGTTTCAGTGTCACCTCTTTGATCTGGGTGACAAAACTTTCAAGATGACTATTCCATTTAGACTGGCACTTTTATCACCAATAAATGGAATTATCATGCATGTTTGCCTTTTCTCAGGGCCAAAGTATTCCAGCTTAATTAATCAATAATCTCAAATTTATAGAATTATGCGGAATGAGTGACCGCTCATCATAGCGTTGATTACCATTGTGGTGCTCATATATGCATCTCACAGATGCTCAGTCATGTCATTCATCTAAATGATACTCACAAAATCACCTTGGATAAATGACAAGGCACGCTAATATACAAAAACATCAACAACAAGCAGGACATTCTTTGAAATATTTTGCAACTTAGAATGATAAAGGCGGCATGCATATGGAAAAAATGGGCTTGATCTACGAGCAGTCAATGCTAGCGGAAGGCGAAGGTGCTCAGAATAAGCTGCTGAAAACAGTGAACTCATCTGGTGAGATGGATTTTCACACTGACGCAAAAATTTAAGAACGAGACTTTCGCTTAACAACACGTTCAGCCATATTTATGACCGCTTGTGACATATTAGAAAAAAAATTTTTTGCATACACTAGGATAGACCTAATAATCCCGTGAAATACATGAATGCATACTTGTTTCGATGCAAAAGGCCGCATGACTCGCATAATGTGTAGGCGACGATTAGCTGCTAGCATAACATTGCCAAAAATGGTTATGCTATGATAAATTGTCTGTCACAGATGGTAGGCATAACTCCTAAAAATTTGATTTAAAAAAAGACTCAAATTTTTTTAAAAGACTCTTCTTTAAAAAAGATTCTCTTTTAAAAAAAATTAAATGTCCTCTTAGAACTCTGACATATGCTGAGTTTTGCGAATGATCATGTGCCTACATTTTATAGGTTTATGTAGATTGGACGGTGTCGACAAAATCAGAATCAAGATGCATGGACGACCGCTGGGATACTATCAGTCCGGATGCCCCTCCTGCCGACTTCCTATGACACTTTCTGGGCTCCACCCATAGACCAAAAGTTCGTTAGGCCATGCGCCTAACCGTTGTGCCGCAGAGACAGATCATTTAATTACCGATTAATATTTGTTCAATGAAAAATGACATTGTTCATTGGAAATTTGATATTCAGAAAATAAGAAAGTTTTATATTTCTATATATTTATGATTCTATACATTCTGTAGGAGTTGTTAAACGTATGCACTTGCACTATTTAACTATGCAGAAAAGTGTATGTGTTCTGTTGAGTATGACAACCAATTCAGTTTTGAAGTTAATTTCAATTCTTTCAGTTTTCTTGTACTTCTCTCGCATCTTTAGCTTTGTTGCACTTTCACAGTTTTCATCTACATTCTTGAATGACAGTAATAGACATATATTTGAGGCAGTGAAAATAGGATGTTATTCACAATCCATATTGTGTGGACGCTAAGGACAATATTGATGTCAAGTATTGAAGAGTCACGAATAAAAATAAATTCAAAAACACCGCTAATATCCGGACATTAAATAGGCCAGTGATGTAGTATCAGAACGTTGAAGCTGGAAATATATAGAGCACATTTGCACAGAGAATGAAGATTCCCGTCGAAATCTACCACTATATGAAATGAGTGGCAAAGGTCTGTGCATAGTATGAATTCCAGACATAATCTTGCGAAGAAATTTTAAAGGTAGCATTTCACGGCGCTGCTTCATAGGTGGTAGACATGTTTCTTTACAGTGTTTTCGACATGTCAGTCTATGATCGCAGTTTTGGTATCATTAATTAATATATAGTCGTATTCGGACATAATAAGTAGTAGCGGTGCACAATCATCGATATATTATCTGATTAATGAATAATGTGTAGGGCTACATATCACCTGCGCCCTCGGCAAAATCGTCTCATTGCATGCAAGCGACGAGATGCCATGCAGATAATATTGTCAACGTGATCAATCTGCATGTTCACTTCGCATTAAAAGTTGCTTCAAGAATTTTCAATATTTGCACATTGACTACATTTGTAATCGTAATGATGCTGTCTACCTTTCTCTGATTGATCGTAATAGATTTACTTTTACTCTCGTTAAAGAACAGTTTTACTGAGCGTGACCAATGCAGCATACGATCATGGTGATATGAAATATTTTGCATTCTATCAGAAAAGTCATGAACTAATCGTGAAGCATAATGCCGTATCATCGGCATGTCGTACAACAGTGCAATTTCTGGAGTCACTCGTGAAGGAACTGTCGAAAAACTTTCGAAAGTTTTTGAAAGGATTATTTTGGACAAAGTCAGATCGCAATTGATTGCTTGTTATGGATCAAGTCAACATGCTTACCGTCCATATGGCTCGACGACTTCTGCCTTGGTGGAACTGTGTGACCACATCACGAGATCGATGGACTCATGTATCATGTGTTAATGTGTACTGTCTTGATCTTTCACGAGCATTCGACAAACTTCAGATCAACCGACTGATCAATTATTTGAATTTATGCGGTCTAAATCATGGATTTCTGAGATGGCTCTTGTCTTACCTGTCTTCCCGATGGATGTATGTGAAAGTTATGAACAATTTTGGTCCTCCAATACTCATTCCAACCGGTGTTCCGCAAGGTTTGATCTTGGGCCCTTTCTTATTCGCTGCTTTCATGGGATCAATTGAGTTTAACATCGACACCACCAATGGCACGAAATGCATCAAATACGCAGACGACGTTACAATAGTAGAGCCAGTGTCAAAGAACGAAAGATCGAGCGTCTATTTGAATGTGTTTGTACAAGCATTTAATGACAATGGTCTGACTCTTAATGAATCAAAATGTGTCTAACTTTGCATAGACAAACGTGGGAATTTCTCTTCAGTCTCAAGTTGCGGTTTCAAAATCGTGAAATCAACCAAATTCCTCGGTGTAACATTCTCTGAAAACATCAGATGGAACAAACAAATTTCTGATGTGTTGATGACTGCATCCCGTAGATTTCACATAATCAGGTGTCTTAAGTATGTTGTCAAATCTGAGGATCTTATTCGCATTTATCACGCTCTAATAACTTCTTACTTCATGTACGCCTCTACAGTCTATGGGCGGTTACCTGTTACCTTGTTGAACAAGCTAAATCGCTTTCAAAATCGTGCTCATCGATTCATTTGTGATCAAGACTCAAGGTGTGACTGTGAAAGATTCCCCTCGCTTTCGCTGATGTTTGAGAAAGCAGCTTTGAAATAGCTGATTAAATCTTTTGAATTTGACATGCATCCATTACGAACTCTTGTTCCTGATATATTACCTAACACAAGATGTTTAAGGATTCCCATTTCATCCACCGTTGGACGGTCAAACTTATTTTTCCCATGGTCTGCTCATCTGCACAATCGTTCACTTCGTTCCCACTCATGTAACTCTTGATTTGTTGTCAATCTGAAATTCATACTTGTATAGTTTTGTACCATTGATTGTACCACTTCAATTCGCTGTACCATCTCAGTGTGACGTTTTGAATCAGTGACGATACTTTTCCCGAATTATTTTGTCTTCATCTATGTGACTTTTTGTGATTCTCATTTTTTCTATAATAAACGCTTACTGCTACTACTAACTAGCAGCCACAGAGAAGAGGTACGGACTTAAAATGGATTCGTGAGGTACCCCGTGGTGATAGACACCAATGAGCTTGATTGAGTTCCCAACCGGACAAATTGTGATTTCGACTGAAAATAGTAAGAAGCACATATAATGAATCTATTTTCAAAGGAACAATCAATCAATCTTTGAACAATCACATCATGAGGAATTCATCGAAGACTTTTATCGAATTGTTTCGAATACATTCCATGACTGAGGCAAGTGTTAGCTCGTTTTTTTGATAAATAGAAGTAATAAGCCAGTGTTTCTGAGAATACCTATCTCTTACGACGACTATTATTGGGTTTTCCGTTAGTACCCATGGTTAATTTCGGGTTTTCGGGAAATTGTTCATTGATTTGCAAATACTCGTACATACGTATATGTACCGAAAGTTAAGCCCGAGGCAGGCTATCAGAGGCGTCCTAGACAGAATCTTCTGCTCTAATGGGTAAGCACTCTGTAGATTAACCTGCTGCTTTCTGTAATCAACAGTTGCGATACTTGTGCTGATGATAATTAGAAATATGACTTGTACATATGAACATAGAGAACACTGCAGAAATATAATGAACAATCACGGTGTGAATGCAACTTAAAATGATGCTCTATTATTCACCACAGCGGTTGTGACTCAATTAGCCTCCAAACAATTCAGAAGTCGATTATGAGCTATTTACAGACTATACAGGCATGTGTTATGACTCACCATCCCCCACCATAGTGGGCCATCACTATAGTTATCACCATAGTTATGTTTATCATACACGTCATGGTAGCTAATTTCTTCAATAATTTTATCTAAACGTATGTTTTGAAGAGAAAGATAGAACTGCGATTCTGAGCAAGAAGAAGCGATTGTGATCATCTTGCATTTAAGCAAAAAAGAATACAGCGTTTATCTCGGGGCTACATGCTGTATTTTCAAGCTTGTGATATGCTCACAGTCTTTCAATGAACAAATTGCACTTAACTTAATCATGCAGATAATGATTTATGATGTACTTGATTAAGGATTACAGCGCAGCTGCGGTTTAATTCTTCAACTCAATGGACAACCCATTTGCTAGAATATTTGCTGTCCCTCATCACATCCGTCAATGGACATTTCCATTGAGCAAAAACAGGGAGAAAAACGTATTTATTTTAGGAAAAGAGAAAATACAGAATAACGATGCAATATTGTTCAACCTTTCTCAGTTCGTCAATGTTTCATAGAAAGTCTCGCTCATCTTTGTTAATGGAAAACTAAACCCACCAACCACGAACTTTCTCTCATGATTCGTCGAGTTTTATAGAGAGATGAATTTTGCTCATTTATTTCATTCTCACCAAATTCAATATTTCTGGCCATTTAGTCGAAAGTCTAAAATAATGAAAAGCGTTATTATCTTAGTATTGTGGTTCTCATTCCTTTCATTTCGCCCGTCGTTGACTTGGCATTTATTCGAAGGAAAACATTTTCATTGTTGGCCATTGACTGCTTCTGCAACCAACGATGTTCCTATCAATTGTCCAGGTAAGTCTTGCCTTGATTAAGCACTTCTTAATTCAGACTTACAGCGACTCAAGAGTGAGCTGTTCATAATTCTGTATCCGTTAATATTATTTTTGATCGATAAACTAACGGAGTGATCAATGCCAAAAACGTCAATATTTTACATTTAAGGGATGATAAATGTTAGGCTATGTGTTGATGATACATTGAAACGGAAAGTTTAGAAGTTGTGGACCCTAGAAATCACAACAAGCATGTAAGAATTACTAGATGTTATATTAGATTGGATTCATTGTCAACAGTAGTGGTTATATCGATCATACTATAAATGGCGCGAAATTTTTTCACGCCGAACTTTTCAACATATCACGCGTGGTGCAGCAATTGAAATTGTACATCAAACAAGAACTAAAGGAATTTAAAGTAATGTAGTTATTGATAGATTCATCAAATCTCTAATCGACTAATGCATTCTTCGGCCAAAATGATTGAAAAAATTCGGAAAGATGAGAAGATCAGCGACCAAATGACACCACGATGAAAGATTCAGCTTACGAAGAAATGATAATAATGTTGACAGCGGACATGCACACGAGGCACCCACTCCCCATCAAATTCGCTTTCCCGACTGTTATTCTATCAATTATTGTTGTTATTCCCGATGACAATTTGTTAGAGCTTCTCCGTCGCAGCTATTTATCAGATCTGAAGGCCGGATCTTCAGATAACTATGGATGATGACTCATGGGAAACCTTGCTTTTGACACGATCAATGTGCGACTTTCACTCTCGGAGCGAATATGATCTCTGGCTGTTGAACAGAGAGTAGCTCTTTATAGGATGGATTCACTCATCAATCATTCCTAAAACTTCGTCAATCCACTACAAACGCCACAGCAAATCACATGGAGGCTGTGACCACTGAAACGTCTCTGGCTCACAAGGACCTTCAAGATTGTTTCGGTTAGTCGAGGCTAAATAGAAATTTATAGAAAAACATCGTTGTTTTGTGCTCAAAGGGGGTGCCTCTTATATGCCCACTGAAATCTTTAAAGATGTTAGTTTGGCCCTATCCATATGGGGAGGTGGGCAATTCGTTCACCCATGTCCCATTTTTCTGTGATCATCGTAGCATTAAATGGCTCGACCTGCGCTTCTGTGACATTTAGTTTTGTCGCATTTCCAACTTTTCACAAAATATGTTGGCTTTGGTTCACTGGAAGGTCAGATTTGTGACCTATTTTGAAAGTAGGCCTACTCTTTTTAAAGGCCTGAATTTTAGGTTCCAGATCAAAATGGTCCTAACTTTAAACGAAGCGTCTCGATTTCCGATATGAGTGCAGCATTGTGGAAATATAAGTCATTGATTCTTGGCATGATCATTTATTATACCACAGACATCGAAAATAGTATTGAAAATTCAAATTTTTTTTCTGTAATTGCTTACTTAAATTTCTAATAGTGACCAATATAATTAGCCAATTTCGTGCATTTTCCTGAATTTGTATTTTTGGGTATCTGTAAGTCGTTCCTTAATTGAAGTTGTCAAGATAATTGAGGTTCCAAAAATGAAATTGGAATTGCTACTTCTGGAGGAGAATCTGCCATATTCTAAATACTTTTATTTTAGCTGTAATCCATGCACAAATCACTCATTTGGACTCATAAGTAACTTCTCAGGTCAATTAACCCAGCTTAGCATCCTAAACAGCAATCATTAAGGTGATTTATGGCGAAATTTTGGCAAAATCGAGTTCGAAATTTTCAAACTCAGCACCTAATTATATACATAAGAAATCCGACACTATAACAATAGGGGATTGGAACGGACACGGATATCGAATACATGGACATATTGAACATATGTGATGTCATAACAACGGTGCGTAAACGATGGCGGCTTAAAAATATTTTGATAAGTAACTTGCAATATATCGCCTTGTGGGACGAACCCACAACTGCTTCATGTTTCAGTAATTTGTTTCTTTTGAACAGTCGATTCTTTTAACAGTCGATGCGTGCCTGAGCTGCTGAAATTAGCTGTTGTCCATTCTCGAAAAGTCGGATTTCTAAGAATAGTTTCTTTATCTTGTTGTGAAACTTTCAAGGTTTGATAACAGCATTTGTCCTGTTCTTCGGTAAGATTAGCGATTTTTCTCATTTCTCCTTGTAATATCATTTTGATGCTTCATTCCGAAAATTTGCTATGCAAAGCCTTAAGACAGGAACCTACAGATGCTGCATTCTGCAGTATTTTGATTCTTATTGAGATCTAGCAACATTGACCTACTGCAGTGCGCAACACCGGAGGCACACAAAACAAGCCATGATAGTACGGCCGCCAGAACTAGACCGAAAATGAGACTTCAGAATTGTGTACAATGTGTGGCTACAACGAATCTGCATGAGTCTGGTGAGTTTTACCCGTTTCTTCTTCTTGGGAGACAGGATCATAGAAAAATATGCGCAAATTCAATGGGAACAGACTGAAGTTTTTGGTAAAATGAGATTTTCTATCTTTTCTTTGATGGAGTAAATAGTCCTTAGTCCAAAGTCATAATTTTTCGTATGGATTGCCTTTAAGCCATTAGCTCATGTGTTCATCTACCTTCGTCTGTCTATAAAGATAAGCGGATTCAGATCTAGCATGTGCCCTAATGTCAGCAAGCACAACATTTTAGGGACGTTCTTGCGTACATTTCCGATCAGAGGCATGATAATTACACATGCACATGATAGGCAATGGCTTGAATACATTCTACATGTATGCCAAAATTTAATGACTTTAGACAAAGTACTTTCCCTTAAATCAGAAAAAACACAGAAAATTTCATTTTTACCGAAAGCTTCAATCTGCTTCCCATTGCACTTACATGTGCTTCCTTCGATAGTGTCTATCAAGATGAGGAGCCAGGTAGAACTCGGCAGACGTACAGATTCGAAGCAGCCATATGGTGGACACCATTCGTTGAAAGTCTAATTTCGGCCTCGTTCCTCGCAGAAGTTTGTGCTGGCGGCTGCACTATGAGATGTAACATAATTGAACAAATTGTTCATGGAGATCGCGTCGCTGGTTGCTGATTGCTTCTGGGGTCTATTTCAATTCTAGGTACCTAAACTTTAAGTACCTTGAGGTACCTGAAAAATTGCCCTAGTGTGTTTAAGTTTTAAGGCTTAGGTACCTAAAAGAAGTGATTCATTTTGCAGGTGCCTTAAGGCTCCTTCACCTTAAGGCAGATGCGTTGAATATCGTTGCGGCACTTAAGTGTATTTGTAGGTTCATTTCAATTCAAGGTAAGGTTCCCTAACCTTAACGACTTTTTAAGTATTCTCGATAGCTACCCTTTTAGGTCTTATGTGCTAAATAGCAGTAGCAATATATACTTTTATTATGATTTGTCACATTTTGGTGAATGATAATAAAATGTTTATAAGCTTGCCCGGAATATAATTATTCAATAGACTACCTGTATGATATTTTACAACAACTATCGTTTAAAGAGCAATTGATCTAAAGATTATGTAAGGAATACCATACTATCTAATGTATATTTACGAGTATGTTGCATATATTGTAAATTTATGGTAGAATTTACTCATTATCATGCGTATAATTGTGTGAATAAATGTATGTTACTCAAATAGTGCAAGATTACTCAAAGGAAAACATGATGATTCCACTATAACAACATGTATTTCAAAAATAATTCGTTAGTTTAGAAATCTTCTCTACGTAATATTCGCGTTTGGCTTGCAGAACTTCAATGCAAAGTCGGTGGTGCTCCCGATTTTGCATAATTTCTTCCTGTAACTTTTTGCAAGCTAGTTTCGCTACATCAGAGGAAGTTAAATGATTGTTTGCACTCGAAGTCTGTGTCACGTCCTGTGATTCTGATATAGGGTCAATAGATAAGCTGACGTCTTGAGTTAAAACTTCATCACCATCACCACGGTCTTCTTTTACCACACCTGTGGAAGTAGATTCTACAAAAGAAGATGTAGCGCCTTTAATTTGAACGAGGGAGGGGTTGTCGCGACCCATTATGTCCCAGCGATAATAGCGATAGGTGAAAGTTTTACAAGCTTAGTAAATCGAGGCTACACAAAGATTCAGAAAAGTCATATATTGATGAAGAAAATAGCATTCTACGGGGAAAGTAATTTTAATAGTGTATGATCTTCATTAAAAGCAATGACTCACGGATTTTATCACCCACTTATCGTTCATTCTTTCTCTATAAGGTCCTTAAGGTGCCTGAAGGAACCTAAACATTTTGTGACCCTTAAATTGAAACATACCCTAAAACTATAACTCCTTTTAGGTCCCTAACCTTAAGGCACTTAAGGAAGCACATTTTAAATTGAAATAGGCCCCTGTTGTGTACCAGCTCTTAAAACTAATGTGTTGGCATTCCAAGATTTCAGACTGTTCGACTGCTTGATGTGCCTCTGGCCATAACTGAATCAACCATTGACAAATAACGGAATTCCATTCTAGTCCACTAACTTGAACAACAGCGAAAATAGGATTTCTATGGTTATCACTCAGTTTTCAAAAACACTTTGTCTGTGCGAATGCAATTGCAAGGAAAACGTTTCTCTTCAGTCATTTCGATCTCGAAATAAGCCTAATACGCTAGCGGCTTGCATCCAGTTCCCATTCAAATGTGTTTTTCAGTCCATTTGCAGTCTAGACATTTTAGAAAGCTTTGAGATGCTAGATAGCTTCACATTTCAGCTACAAAATGACGCCTGCTTCTTCCATTCGTTCAATCATATGCGTATTTCATAGATTATAGATAATCAGTGTTTTCCGTTGCATGCTTCAATTCATCAGCAGCATCAATGGCAGACACTGATGCATATGTGTAGACACCTATCCATATCCCTAGATGTTATCTACGAAACTTGTGCAGAATGTTATACTTAGCTTATCATGCAGGACACACTTAATAAATTTTTTCACTTCATGGTTATCGTGAATTACTAAACGCTGAAAAGACTTTGAAATAGTAATACAAATATTGCTGATTTAATATTATCAGAAATTTTATTTGACACGACAACTTAGTAGAGTCCAAAAATTTTTGGTAATATCGCAAAGAGTCTCACGAACTAAGGAAACTGTTCCGGAAGCAACGTGGAGATTTGATGTTGGACCTCTCAATTCAAGATAAATTAACGATGAAATTACATTTGCATGAATACAGATCTTTCAGGACATGCGACTATTTGTCTAGATTTCTGAATTCTACTTTCACGAAACAAAAAGTTATGAAATGCTTGTTTAAAGAAAGTCAGTAAAGGAAAGTTAGCAATGATATGAGTTCCTGTCATATGGCCGCAATTCAATTAATTGTAATGTAGCAACTGTTTTGTCAAAGGAATAATTTTATTAATTGGACAAAGAGGATTAATTTCTTGAGCTTATAGAGTCTATCTATCGAATTTATTAATTCTATGATCTTGAATAATAAATTACAACTACCGGCATTGAATTTGCAAATTTTCTCGTTTTATTGAATGTGGAAGCCCAGAGGCTTTGTGATGCACTGAGATAGGGATTTTTCAAGAATAATGACGAGACAAGTAAAATGTGCATATTCGGTCCTTATCAGACATAGATGCATGCAGCATGTGCACGCATATTTTTAGAGTTAAGAGCAAATGACTTCAGATCAATCCTTATTCTCGTCCCAAAGGTATTTCGAAGTCTGATAGTCTTTGCAGTCTTTCATTCACAATTTTAGGTGTGTGAAACAGCACGAAGTGTGACAGACAACGCACTGCGTAGCTGTATGCACCTCTTCGGCAGATGTCAGTCCACAGATTTGTCCCTTCGACTATTTTTCCTGTCAAAGGAAGTTTAGTGAGTTCAAGGCATTCAACCGTACAAAAAGAAGCTTATTCTTAGAAGGGAGTATCCCCCTTCGGCATCATTTGATTCTGCTGAATAGCAAAAAACGTTTGATGTAAGTTAGGCTACATACATGACGTGAGTTGCTGACCCGTGTATGTAGTTGCTACCCTGTTATGTACTTTTTATAATAAAGATTCGTCATATTTGGATCATTTGAATTTTTGGTACTTGCAGTATTTAACAGTACATTTTTTGGGATGTTTACGACACAATGCAAGTTGTAAATGTATATTTTAAGAGCATGTTTTGGGAATGCTAAGTGTACAAATACGCACATATTTTGAAAAATTTGGGAACATATTTTGGACCGACAGAGACCCTCAATTTGAAGGTATTAAATCCTCTGCCAAATTACTGAGTCGTTACAGTGGAATGTGTGTATGCAGATAATTATATTTCATGAGGTCTTAGATTGCTGTCTATATGTATGCATGTATTAAGACGCAATTGACGTCAGCAATGCAAGGTGGATAATTTTCAAATGCTGAGTGTCGATTTAAATGAATCATTGTACAATGACAATATTTCCTGGTTATGAGGATGAAATTAAAGCTCTCGAAATTCCCATGCTGAATGTGACTGATAAAGAATATAACATCAATATCACAGTCGTGAAAAAGACGCAATATTTTGAGGTTCAGCTTCATTTTTCTAGGATCTTCACTATTCGTTCAATAGATTGGCGACATGAAGAATTCTCATCCAATACATTTTAAAGGAAGCCCTGCAACAACACTAAAAAATTGAAAAAAATCATTGGACATGAACAATTAAGCAATGAGTTCTCAAGCAGCCGCAGACGCTACGTTTCGTCCTGCAAGAACTCATCGGTGCAGCTCTGAAGTCCCAAACTATCTCTGCTATGCCCAGGCGAGATGAAAAACACTTACAATGTTTATCAAGCAGCTTATCGAATGATTATCATATCGGGGAACAATAAAAGCGGATCTGTTGTACACTACAGTCCTTCAACTTGTTAGTCATTCCAGCTGTCATATGCAAATTAGGCCATTCCGGAGCCGCACTGGGCAGTCATTGTTGTACGAAACCCAACGTCTAAGATTGTTGCGGATTTTCGTGCTTGAATTGTTCAAGTCTGGGGACATCCTTCTATTCTATGACCAGGCAAACTGGCACTTTGCAATATTTTATGTTTATGAAAAAATATCTTGCGTGTTTCCATTTTACCACATCAGTAACATCTTAATATTCTTGAATTACACCAAAATTACACACATGCTAATTTAGATATTTATGTACATGTATCTTACAGGTGTTCATATTGGTTGGATTGATCCCCCGCCGAAATCAATCAAAGCGGAGGTACCATTAAATGTTTCATATTTTCTACGCTTGGATCATTCATTTTATGATTGGATGGTATCAAATAATTTTTTTAATTTTCTACCCAATGATACGTGAGTATGATATTGCCTCATGAATGTCATCATTATGAATATTCAATATATAGGGTGAACATAAAAGAATACCCCAACTTTAAAAATTTATTGTGACAAGACTAAGCAACGCACGAGGTTTGGTGAGGTGTCATATGAAAGACGACGTTCTGAAGTTTTTTTTACTACCAAAGCAATGACTTAATTTCTTAAGTTTTCAACAAAATTTTGATCATTAATTTTTGGCTACAAATGCATGATATTTATTATTCATTTTACCGACAACTCTGTTGTAACTTTTTAAGTGTAAGTCTACCTTATTTCCATCAAGTATTTAATTAAATAAAAGACGATTTTACGATACTAACCATTTGTATCATAGGCCCTATATAAACATCATAAATGCTCAATATGGCCGCCCTCAGCAGCACGAACAACGTCCATTACACAGGCATCCAGTCTCTACGAATTGTCGGTACCAACGTAGGATCACTTTTCTATCAGGTGGACGAAAGGTGCGTTGAACAGTTGTTGTCGATTCAGATTTGCAGAATTGAATAACGCAAAAGGCCTTTTGCTTCGCTGTTATCATGTTGAAGAATGATAAAAATGACTTATGGGTCTCGTAGAAAGTTTTAAGTCAAGAGACGAGTCATTCGATCGCGATTGGTAACTAACTGACACGCATCAATTCATGGGAATCCCAGAGGGATGAATATAGATATTACTTAATGCAACATGCGTACCGGTGTAGGAGTCCCACACGATCTAAAATTAAACTCAAGAAAGACGATTATGTTAATCGATGGCCGACTGTGGTTTGAGAAAAGTAAATTTTACCTGAGCTCTGGTAGGACAAAGATGAACAAAGATGTAAAAAAAACTTCAGAACGTCGTCTTACAAATGACACCTCACCGAATCTCGTGCGTTGCTTAGTCTTGTCACAATAAATTTTTAAAGTTGGGGTATTCCTTTATGTTCACCCTGTATTTTTAAATAATCCAAGTTCTATACAATTATCATACAATTGCACTGCATTTTCTATTTAAAATGAAGTGTGCATATTCATGCATATATCTGTACTTTAAATTCTTTGAAATTTCAGCCTATCATACATCAATCATCCATATACAATCTGACTGTTCATTTTCTGTTTAAGATATGATAACCAAATGTGCACCTAAAATTTTTAAGTATTTTCCTGTCATTAAACTCAGCGCATTCCATGAAAAACGACACCAGCTGACGACTCGGATTCTGATTCTGAGTCCGCAAACAACTACAACTCATGTTGGCAGGGCCTACTTCGACAGAACTCCTACTTCTGCTCTAACGAATTTATACATTTCCGTCAGTTGTTTACTATGTAAATGGCTGTAGTTGAAGTCTACCCAATGTCCAAATGTCGAGTTCTGTGATTGCAGTCGATACATAGGATGAAGTCTGTCTATCACACCCAAATTAATTTCCGAATTCTGATGAAGAAATATCAGCATATGTTGGCTTGGCTGAAAAATAGAAATTTTGTGTTATGAAGTACTTTACATTTAAATTTAATAGAATTTTAACACGCGATTTCGATATTTTTCGCAGCTAATTCGTAGTCGATTCTAGCATTCTACGATTTAGACACCGACTATCTCTCTCCGCATCTTTGTGTTTCTCACAGTGATTTTTATATTTGTCTCAGCATTAAATTCTAGCTCAATTTCAGGACATACAGAATCCCACATGAATGATTCAACAGTATATGTGAAATCATGTGATAAAGATCTGACAACCCACAAAATAGAATTGAATCATTAAAATATATCATACAGTCGATAACTCGTAAATAAGCTTGAATTATTTGATAAGACGCATTGGCAACTGTAATGACAGACTCCTTTATCAAAATTTTCGGGAAAAATACAAGAAAAAATGAGTAAGAATAAAAGGTGTGCACACCTCTATGAAAATTGTACAATGACGAAGTTATCTTAATCAGAAAACTTTGAACAAGTACCGTAGTTGACAAGTACTTCAGTTATCATCATCCACTTAATTGAATAATGCGTGTTATAAACTCAATGGTGATGTAAGCCAATTCCTCCAGGAACTTCAAAAGATATTTCGAGATCAACAATGTCGGAGTGGTTTATAATATGAAAATCATAATCTAATGACGCAATGAAATTCTACCAGAGACGAAAATTTTCATTGCAGAGCTCAATTCAAATGTTCATTTTTGAAAACACTGGCGATCAACTCATCAAATCATCCGATTAATTTATTTGTGATGCAAATCCTTGTTTCATCCATGTTTGTCTACTCGCTGAGACAATGAAGATTATCTGGGATTTCATCATGCAATTATCTAACAGAATAGTTTAAACAGAATCAGAAAACAAATATTCTCAACAAATATTTAGAGGACATGACTTTTTTCAATAGGTATGTAATTCGTTCACTTTGAGTTCAACTTGAATGGGCTGTACGCCAGTTTTTGAGGAATATTTAATTTTTTTATAGAGGAAATTTCTTCCTTTAATTTAAAATTCAAAAACAAATGTTGAATGATTAACTCAGTTGTATCAAATTAACCCTTTGTACGAATAGAATAATTAAATCTTGAGTTGCATCCTCAGTTGAAAAATGTAAGCAGACCTGAATAGTTTTCCATTTCATCCAATATCAGGAATCATCCGCAGGCCTAGTTTACATCTCTCAACATCGATACAGCTCCCTATTTAAGGTTTCAGCCCGCTGTTTAATCTTTTGTAACCGTGAGGTCTGCTTCCCGGCATGAGCACGAACAGCAATAACATTCACTGCTATAGTAGATAGGTGACATGTCAGCAGTGTTCTGAAATTAGTGCATGATCAAAATTCGCTGAAATTTCAGTTTATTGTGTATTTCAAGTTGGAGATATAATATCGTCGTCGTCATGCAAAAATGGCGTAACTGAAAATTTTCGATTTTGGGATTTTAACAGTTGCTGGTCATTATTTACATGGCGGATCTGATGAGCACATTTTCATAAGTGTAAGAGATGATTTTTTGGGAGAAAATCAGAAAATGAAATTAGCGTATTTTTCTTAAGAAAATTAACCCACAATGAAAATGGCGTATCTGGTTTCTTTCAATTATAATGAAATTGGCGTAACTTGATGTTCACAGTTCTGAAAAATGAAAATGGCGTAAGTCATGCATTTCTAACTCTGTACTTATGGATATCACATAGATCAATTATACATTTTGGCCCATAAGTATGAATCAATCCATATTCTATTATATTCTGCTATTTCCTACGGGTATGTATACTTGAACGAGATTTAAAGCAAAAGCGAAGGGGCGAATTCATATTGACGAGTTCAGATATCAGTGAATGCATGAAATAGCCACAGGAATATTCATCCTCAGTGAGGTAATCAAAGTTCCTTCATGATAAACATACACATAGTTTTGTATTGTATCGTTCAAGCTCAAGGACCAACTACTGTTTATTAGCACCACGGATCATGAAGAGATTTTCTCAAGCTAAGAGTATGAAAAGATATCTTACAATCTAAACCAGCACCTCCTTAATCACACACTAAAGCAAGACATTATTCGTAACTGATAAAAAAATCCTAAAGCAAAGCGTTAACGATCACGATGATTCGGAAATTCTAAATAAAGAACCTAATGTGATTAACTATTTAATTGAGCAGCCGAATTCTGAATCCATCAACGAGAATTCCATAAGTTCCAGACGCAAAAGAATACCAAAAAACTGGAAGTGCAAGCGTGAATAAGAGAAGAAGGTTAGAAGGGTCAGACTTGAAAATAAGTAAAACAAGGACTCAAAAGACAAAAATATAATTCGTGTTAAAAAGAGGTGGTCAAATTTGGTAAACGTTGCCACGGAACCAATTGTGACAACAGAGGATAGTATTATTTACTGCTATTGGATAATAATACTGTAGCAGCAAATAATACCCTTGATAAAGCCTACGGCGAAAATTTGGGAGAACTACCTAGTTGTTTTATTTATTTGCGGAAGAAGGGCTAATAGGCCAACAATTAATTGATTTTAATTTCAAAAACATAATTTGATCCGCAATGGCCAAAATTTTGGACAAAATTGTAAATCTCAAGCTGATGATAAGATTCTTGTTTGTGCTACAATGTTCCAAAATACTTTCCGAATATCGCATCGAGCTATTCTAAATTGGCTAGCAAAATCCACACATGGATTATCTAAAAGTAGTATCAATATTCCGAGGGAAAATAGGCTCATTGGTCAGAATCTTGTCAAGAAAGAGCGCATTGATATTGCAAAACGATTTGTTGATTCTTTGGACAAAGTTTCATCTCACTATTGCAGAAAGTCAAGTGACAAGCAATACCTTGGCCATACGAATTCACGAGTATGTACATCAGAAGTATGTTGTCTGGTTGCAACAACAAAATGAACGGCAAAATGACCCCGTTTCACTCCACTTGAAATTGAAAGACAGTGCTAGCTAGATATGAAACGAATAGATACAAAGAAAATGCAAAAGCCCGCGATGGAGGCTTGATTGCTATAACTGCTGATGTTCAAGCGGTCCAAACAATTCCGAAGTTGAATGCAAGTTGTTTGTATTTTAGAACAAAATTGAACTTACACAATTATACTATCTACAACAACTCTAGCCAAGATGTCCATTGCTATGTTTGGACTGAAATAAACGGCGGTCTATCAGCAAACAACTTCACTAATTGCTGAATTGATTATCTTGATAATCAGCTCACATGGAGAAAGACTTGAAAACAAAATTCATTTGGAGTGATGGGTGCGGGTCACAAAATCGAAATTGCACTCTCATTTCTTCCGTTTCACAATGAGCAAAAGTGAATAAAATCATTTGTTTTAAATACCTAGAGAAAGGACATAAACAGATGGTGGTCGATTGTGCTCACTCAAAAAATAGAGAAACTCTAAAAGAATGTTTACCTACATGTGCCCGCAGACTACTGTAATTTGGTTACATCTGCAAGGAAGAATCCTTCTCCTTTCAAGTGCAATTATCTGTCCTACAGTTTCTTCAAAAATAATGAAGAAATACAGACACGAGCATCCGTCCGACCAGGCTATGCGAAAGGTGACCCATGCGTATCAGAAGTGAAAGAATATAGATGCGATCCCTCCGGTGATATATTCTATAAGCTTTCCCATGATACTTCAACAGGTTTCACTCTTCTGCCACAAAGAAACCGAAAGAGAACCTCTCAATTACAAGATCCATACTCCGGTTTGATCCCCATCTCCCGAAAAAAATTAAAAGACTTGCAAGAAATCAAAAAAGTTATTAATCCCGATTATCATTCTTTCTATGACAACCTTCCCTACAGTGTATAACAAATATCATGCTGTGTTCCATTTTGCTGAATACTCTGATACATGTAAGTATAGAATATCAGAACGTTTATTCTCAAAGTAATGACATTTCAATATTTTCGTGATCGAATACTGCACTCCTGTTCTGTTTCTTTTAAGTTAGTGTATGCTTACTAATTGTTCCGTGTAAGTTGATTGAATATGAAACATCAACATTTTCTGATGAATCATACATGTGCATGTACACAATTCCGTTAAAATAATCGCTTTTATTCATTGCGATAATTTATGGACTTCGTGTATCGTATAGGTAGGTTGAAACTACAGTAAATTATGGCCAAAGGTATTATCTACGAGCAGAAGAAAGTAGCGTAATCAATAAGCAACAATTGAGCTGTGAGATTAAAGGTACTGCAACTCTTACCATATCATACCTGTAGAATTCAGGACAATGACAAACTACGAACCATACATTCTGGATTAGTTGACTTCTGATAATTGCCTCCTAAGGAATCATTATTCTATGGTTTTCAAGCTTTCAATAAACTTTCATTAACCTTTCAGATTAATGACTTACTTATTTTTTAATTAAGGCAACTTATTTCTTAGGCCTAATAGTGATAATGCGGTCCATGTAAAAAAATTATGCGTGTATTTTCACCAAGCTATGGCAAAAATGCCTGCAAAGTAACAGAAAAATCAATAAAATGTCAGTAAAAAAATGGCGTAACATACCATTGACGACGATTTTTTCAGAATGAAAATGGCGTATCTCATTTTTGCAACTTTTTTGTCAGAACAGATGCTTTTATTGGGAATAAAAGTTATATATTCGAAGTTGTGATGTTGTCCTCTATACAATGGTATTTGATTTGTCTTGATTATGTAGATTTTTTCAGAGAAAAACGGTTTTTCGTGATTTTCTCGAATCATGCTTTTTTGAGTTGCGCCATTTTTGCACAATGACGACGATATTACCTTTCAAATGACAACCTAAATTGTCGGCGCGGTGATCAAATTTTGAAAGAGATCTGTACATGTATGTGCATTGTTACTGAAACTTAAATCTAAAATATCTAAGATTTTTGATCAATGAAGGACTCAAATTTATGATAGTTTTTTCCACAAAGTCAAGCTTGAGACATCTACGAGTCCAAATTATGAGTCATTTCTCATAGGAATCACCTCATTTCCATTTTCAGTGGGAATGCGAAGATGAATGGTGAATTGCTCATTCCTCAATGGTCAACATGGTAAAATCAGACGGTCTTAATTCTGAAATTAAGGCCTTCTAAGTTAGGATTGAAAATGTATGAACGAATTTCATATAAAAATGACAGTTATCGGCTTGCAAACCTTGATCAGCAACAATGCGCATCTTAAATTTTCTCCGGGTGGAGCTGCATTATTTACGCAGAGAGTTGTTCCGATGTTAAGAGATGCGAGCTGGGCATGTAGATGATATCGGATGAAGTGACAGCTATTCAAGTCTGTTCCAATTTTTCAACTGAGGAGGCAACTCAATATTTACTTATTCTGTTGAAAGTGACTTCACGAAGGCGGGACCCTTGAAATTGTCTTCTAACACTTCCAATGATCAGGAGAGATTTGCTGATGTTTGTTGACAACCAGGAGAGCATTGCTAATTGAATTAAGATAGCAGGAATAGTATACAATAGTATACCACATTATAGGGATAGTATACAAATACTTCTGGTTTGTCAAAGTTAAATTTTTAGTAAATTGTAAGCTGGCATTGATTGATTTGAATTTTTAGTTCTCGGTGCATAGATGCTCGATAAATTTTTCATGATTCTATGACATAAATAACAAAAGAATGCACTTAGTAGTGATCCTACTCACACCCGAATACCCCAACTTATTCTTCAGAAAAATGCCCGAATGCATGAACTTTATATTCAGAAAAACGTCGGAACGCCTTAACTTTTTATGAAAATTGTCCGAATGACCGAAAATAATCTCAAATATTTTGAAGAATTTGACTTTTTCGGTTATAGTTCGATCGCGATATTATCTCATTGATCATTTCTCTCATTTTATGCATTAAATTTATAGCCTTCATACATGTTTGTGTAGATTTGCATCTTGTGTTGTCGTGTTTTGTTTGTTACTGGAGCGACTTAGGCGATAGTTATTATGCGAGAATGAGATTATATCGATTTTCGCACCATGTATCCAATGCTTGCTGCGAATCTTGAAAGATAGGTGTACTTAAGGCAGACATAAAGCGTAAATAAGTTTTGCTTATTGTTCAGTTTAAAAGTTGCAAACCGTTGAATTTTGATATAACAAGAACAAGTAACATCCTTTTTTCAAGTTGATTAATCAAAAATTATGTTGAATGCATACATGAATTCTACAAATGCTTGTGTTCCAATATGTGTTATCTCCATTTTACCTGTGCCTTGCTTCATTGCCCACATCTCCAGCCTTTTTCTCATTCCTTTCTGCAAGGCATTTGACTGCCGGTACCTTCCTCCTTTTCGGTGCTACCGGTTCATCGAACTTTAATTGGAACACGTATACAGTGGACACTGCCTATTGTGGACACGGTTATGGTGGACAGGTCACCAGGGACGGATTTTTTCCCTTAGAGAAATTCGCTGGATAATGTGGACAGGCGCTTTCTATTGTGGGCAGGCCAAAGAGGCCAAACATTTATAAATGAAAAACTCAAACCAATGCATTCCTTTTAATGAAATACTACTTGTTGCAAAACAAGTTATGGACGGTGTGATTGTTCATGAAAACAATCTTCCGAACAAATCTCCGCCGGAGGATCCTGGAACTGATCGAGACAATGGAAAATGGCGACAGCATCTCAGCTCAGGAGGTGGTGAAGAAGGGGGACAGCTTCAGACCATGGAAATGCTGACTGCCACTTGGAAGGCCGTGAAGACGGAGACCGACATCAATTGCTGGCACCAAGGAAGGTTCTCCAAAGATCAGGAAGCCGAAGTTCAACATTCCCAAGACGTGATGCTCGAGATCCTGGAAGACGTGTGCCAGAGGAGCTCCTCCTCATTTGGGTGGCAATGGACGATAAAGTGGAATCGCGGATGAAGCCACGGCTGATGAAGTTACTCAGCAGCTCGCTCAATTCGTGGCCGACACCAAGAATCAAGAAGGAGAATCCGCTGCGGTTAGCGACTACGAGGACAATGAACCAAAGCCGGTCGCTTCGGCAAAGTTGATGCCTTGGAGGTGCTCGAGCGGGGATACCGGCAGCAGGGGCTCGTGATCAACGGCAGTGCGTCCATGGAAGCCTTCAGATACCAGTTGTTCCCACCGAAACAGGCCAAGCTCTGACTTTTTTTGATATACAGTACAGTGAACTGTGCATGCGCAAATATGACATATTTTGATGCATATGTATACATACATACAGTATTTAATATAGCATATGTATTAAAAACGTTTTACAAGGCATTTTGGCCTTTAGAGGGGTTATTTCGGTTATTTTGGACCGCCGGTTAATGTGGACAGTAGCTCCTGACCCGGGGTGTCCACACTAAGCGGCGACTACTGTATTTTAATTCCGCTTTCAAATGTGATTTTGCAGTTTGTCTTGTACATTCGTTTATTCGAAATTCAACAGATAGAAGCTGATGTAACTGTAGTGCAGAAGGTCGGGACTTCAATATTGAACAATCCAAAAATGCTTTACTTTCGAAAGACTTCAGAAGAGACAGATATGGTCATAAGAATTAAGTATGAAAACAAAAATAGATTGTGATGACTGATGGAAGAATTGTAGGAATACACTTCAAGTTCGATAAAGAAATTGAAGATCTTTATAATTACAAGTTTTGAAGAAAAATAGAAACCTGACTTCCAAATCCGTTTTAAAGAGACACTCTCTGGATTTTTCATCAAATTGATCTTGAAGCACCAAGGAACAAGAGACGGAGATATAGCGGTGGAAGAATTTTTTACTAGGATTTACTAGATTTTCTTGCAATAGCCTATCTATACATTGCAGTTATTGCTTTCCGAAAAATTAAAGTCAAACATCAATGTAGCTACAGGTTCAAATACAACATGTTTGTATAAGATAGGCAAATTTTATGAATGCCAAGTTACAGAAGCTTTATAGGCCAATTGATATTTTCATTAAAACAGTGGATGCACGGGTAGTGCTTTCATGGTGTGCTTGTGTGGTGTGATGTGGTGTGTAATTAACAACAATGAAATTAAATACACGATAGATCAGATTGCCATGCAAAAGATGTACTGCTGGTAGTATTCGAACCTACGACCAAGGTTAACTAGACCTGCGCTCAAACCAACTGAGCTACGAGACACTTACGCGACTCT
The DNA here is from genome assembly GCA_907163375.1 of Prostheceraeus crozeri. Classification (NCBI taxonomy): domain Eukaryota; kingdom Metazoa; phylum Platyhelminthes; order Polycladida; family Euryleptidae; genus Prostheceraeus; species Prostheceraeus crozeri. Next base: position 661,676 of record CAJQUW010003813.1, read on the forward strand.
GTCAATTGGCAGGATCAAATTCTCACCACCACACATCAGTTGTCAAGGCAATAATAATCAATGAATAAATTACACGTCAAAATTGTGACCGCCGACATTAAGGCAAGTAGCGGGATCGATTGTCCACCAAAGCATCTTAAGCCATGTCGTGAATGCAATTAACAAGGCTCAAGGCGGTTGAAAAGCCAGACTACTGGCAGAAACATGTCGGCGTGAGATCGGTAGTTTTTCATTTTTGATATTCATTTACATTTGCTTTGATTTTTTATTTATGTATATATATATATATATAATGTAAAGTAATACGACACCCAAAAGATAAAAGAAAAACAAGCCAGATAACTCAAACAGCCCGACCGGTTTCTGCCTGTTGCAGGCTTCTCAAGGGCATAAATGATTTATTCACAGAATCAAATATCTTTCATATACATCCAACTAATGTAACTTAGATATATAAGAAAAGGTTAAGTAATACGATGTCAACAAAATCTCAAATTAATATCTATGTAGGCAGAGATAAATTTCTATACATGGCATTTCACATATCTCGATTTAGTGATGGTTTTATGATTTTTATACATAATTTCTCTTTCTCTTCGCTGTATGTTCTTGCACAGTTGGATGGCAATTTGAGAATTGGCATAACACGGAACTTCAACTCTGAATCATGAGCGCAATTAAAAATGTGATTACTAACGTAAAGAGATCGGTAATTGTCGTCGCGAATTTGTTGCCGATGCACCCGGACTCTTGCTCGTAATGAGTCACCAGTTTGACCGATGTATGTAGCTTCACATCTCTGACATTGCAATGCATAAATTACGTCTTTTGTTTCGCAGTTCATGTTATGTTTAACGTTAAAAGTATTTGTTTCCCCCATTATTTCATATGGAAAGGATGTTCCAACAATTAATGATTTACAACATTCACACCTCTTGTTACTACATTTCTTCACTCCAGTTAACGGAATACGATTTCTTCTTGCTAAAATGTTCAATAATGATTTGGGTTGTTTGTAACTATTTCGTAAAGTGTAGTTCTTAAATATAGGAGTAAGTTTTAACCTTGAAAAAGAGGGTTTGATTATAACATGATATACGTTGGGGTTATTTGGGTTTTAGGTCTTTACATAAGAAATGATTTTATCATTTTTATTTTCATCTGAGTTATTAGTTATGTTGCCGATTTTTGATTTCGCAATCGCATCACTTATCAATTTGTCTGGATATCCAAGCTTTTTAAGTCTTACGTGCATTTCAAGCAATCGCTTCTTTTTTAAATTTTCTTTCGAAAGAATGCGATTGATACGTTTAGCCAAAACATAATGAATGTTGCGTAGTATGTGCTTGGGATGACCAGAATTAAATGGCACGTAGTTGTACCTATCGGTTGGTTTCGACATTGGCCATGGGATTTATAGAAGAAAAAATGTATTTTTTTGTAAAAGAGATCTTACCAGCATCTGATTATGTCGTATTTGCTCAATCATGGATGCGATATTTGGATGACATTTTCATCATTTGGTACGAGTCATTCGGAGATGTTAGCGATTTCCATTCGTTTCTGAATTCTATGGATCCAAGAATCAAATTCACTTATGAGACGAATGTACAACAACTCAATTTTTTAGATGTTTTGATTTATAAGAATGGTAATAACATTGAACGCGATATATACTCGAAACCAATTTTATCTTGAGACTACGTTGATTTTTTTAATTTATCTTTATATATATATATATATATATACATATATATCATCAAGCATGGTTCCACTCTACGTCATCGATAATGATGTTACAAGTTCAGAAGAAGAACATGTGATCCATTCCGTTCATTTGATAATAGATTATTGTTTTCCTTTATCATTATGGATTCAAGAATTAGTGGCTGTCTGAAACGACCAACAATAGTGAAATTCTCAGCCTTAGGGCTATGATCGTGCATAGATATCTCTGTAGCGGTGGGATATCCACGCAAATGCTCACTGATACGAGTATTGAAATGTCTCTTAGTGGCACCGACGTACCGCATGGAACAGCGGTCACAACTGTATTGATAAGTAATATTCGATTTAACGCCACAAGGGACAGGATCTTTGTTATGAAAGAAATCCTTTAATTTAGAAGTTTTATATGCAACTTTTATTTCAGAATTTTGAAGACAACGGTTCAATTTCTCAATTTTAGACTGCAGCTCTTTTGAGCCTTCTTGAATGAACGGAATGGACCAATAGACTTTAGTTTTATCCTCTTTTTCAGATTCGCATGCATTTCGAACACCCTGTTCAACTTTCTTCTTGATGCGATCAATCAGATCGTCCGTAAAACCATTCAATTTGAAGATGCTACGAATACGAGAAGCAGCCTTTTCATACAAATGGCTATCTGAGCAAATTCTTAAGGCTCTATAAAACAAAGAGCGAATGGCTGCGGTTTTATAACTGATTGGTGCATATGCAACAGAAGGAGTATAGACTCCCGTGTTAGTGTCTTTTAAATGAAAGTCAATTTCAAATTTGCTATTCTTGAGAGTGAGTTTAGTATCAAGAAAAGTAAGAGACTTTTCGACACTTTCTTCGCAAGTGAACTGAATGTTTCTATTTTTGAATTTTTTGAATTTTCTAAATGAATTGGATCAAAACATTCAGTTCACTTGCGAAGAAAGTGTCGAAAAGTCTCTTACTTTTCTTGATACTAAACTCACTCTCAAGAATAGCAAATTTGAAATTGACTTTCATTTAAAAGACACTAACACGGGAGTCTATACTCCTTCTGTTGCATATGCACCAATCAGTTATAAAACCGCAGCCATTCGCTCTTTGTTTTATAGAGCCTTAAGAATTTGCTCAGATAGCCATTTGTATGAAAAGGCTGCTTCTCGTATTCGTAGCATCTTCAAATTGAATGGTTTTACGGACGATCTGATTGATCGCATCAAGAAGAAAGTTGAACAGGGTGTTCGAAATGCATGCGAATCTGAAAAAGAGGATAAAACTAAAGTCTATTGGTCCATTCCGTTCATTCAAGAAGGCTCAAAAGAGCTGCAGTCTAAAATTGAGAAATTGAACCGTTGTCTTCAAAATTCTGAAATAAAAGTTGCATATAAAACTTCTAAATTAAAGGATTTCTTTCATAACAAAGATCCTGTCCCTTGTGGCGTTAAATCGAATATTACTTATCAATACAGTTGTGACCGCTGTTCCATGCGGTACGTCGGTGCCACTAAGAGACATTTCAATACTCGTATCAGTGAGCATTTGCGTGGATATCCCACCGCTACAGAGATATCTATGCACGATCATAGCCCTAAGGCTGAGAATTTCACTATTGTTGGTCGTTTCAGACAGCCACTAATTCTTGAATCCATAATGATAAAGGAAAACAATAATCTATTATCAAATGAACGGAATGGATCACATGTTCTTCTTCTGAACTTGTAACATCATTATCGATGACGTAGAGTGGAACCATGCTTGATGACCTTGACTCGTGAACAGATGTAAATTTGTATATAATGTGAATTTTATGCAATTTTATAACTTTGTGACCGCTGAGGATGATTCAATAGATGAATCGAAACTAGTCCGGAACCAGTGTTTTTTATCTTTCACACATATATATATATATACATGTATATTATACAGGGTGGGCGCTGGGAGGCTGAAGGATTTTCAAGCTCTGCAATAGTCATTTGTCGATTTATTTACAGGCCAAGTCTGTCTTTTTCGGAAACTATGCGTTCGGGATTTTACATTATTTGCAATTGTAGCATCAATTTGTTATATGCTTTGCGTATTATTGCAACTGAATGTAATTCGACATAATTGATTGATGTATTTACATGAAATTCAGTAATATCAAGAAATCAATCCAGATCATTTCATTAAGTCATGAAATCAATTTGATTGCTTTCACGCATTTCTGTAGCAGAACAATGAGGCAATGGAGTGCTTGACGTACAATTGTGCATGCTGAACTCTGTTCTAACTTTCGGACAGTCTGAATCATTATTCAACATTGATTGCGATCAAGGCTGCGATGTCAAGTTACGATATTGAAAAAAGAGTGAAGCTTTTTCAATTTTATTATTCAAATGGAAGATCAATCGTTCAAACCCAGAGATTATCGAACACATTTTAATGTAAGAGATGCTCCAAGTGAGAATATGATTCGAAATCTCATGAGGCGATTTGAGGAAAGTGGGTCAGTGACAGATCTTCCAAAACGGGGACCTGAGCCTACTGTTCGAACAGAAGCTGCTGTGGAGTCTGTTCGACAAGGTGTCGAACAGAATCCAACAGCATCTACACGTCGTCGATCAATTCAACTTGGCATCAGAAGAACAACATTGCGCGCAATACTGAAGGAAGACTTAGGAATGTTTCCTTACGAGATTCAAGCAGTTCAGTCTCTTCTCCCAACAGATTATCAGTCTCGCTTGAATTATGCCATGCGATTTGAACAGTTGGCAAGAGACCATGCTTATTTCTTGAACCATTTCATTATGAGCGACGAAGCTCACTTTGATCTGAATGGCTTTGTCAATAAACAGAATGCGAGATTTTGGGGTTCTGACAACCCAAGAAACACAATTCAACACCGTCTACATTCACCAAAATGCACTGTTTGGTGTGGAATTATGACTGAAAGAATAATCGGGCCATACTTTTTTGAGGATGAGGAGGGACATCCAGAGAGAGTGACTGGTGCACTTTATCGTACAATGATAGAGAACTTTTTGCTGCCGGAAGTTGCAGGCAACCAACAGATCTGGTTCCAGCAAGACGGAGCGACCGCGCACACCGCCGTTTTGACGATGGCCCTTTTGCGTGACATTTTCAATGACCGATTGATATCCAGAAATGTTGACTTCCCGTGGCCTCCCCGGTCACCAGATTTGACTGCCCCCGATTATTTCTTATGGGGTTATTTGAAAGAGTGTCTTTTTTCCATCTTGCTGTAATATTTAAATATCTCCTACTCATGAAACCTTTTTGCCTTATTGTGCTATGTTATCTTCACATTTCCTTAAACTCTATAACTCAATTCTCATACATTTCTGACTTTTCAGTGATTTTGAATTTCATATCCTGTTTGCCTTTTATCGTGAACATGATTGTCCGAAGGACATCGAAATGCATCGATATTAAAAGTTGAACATTTTTCGATTGGTAAAAACATATATACAGAGTGTCCCAAAAGAAACCGAACCGCATAATGAAAATAAAAGTTAAGATCAAAACGACTCTTCCAGAAGCAAATAATATATTCATAAATGTTCAAAGTGTCCACCTTGAACTTTAATACATTCCCGATATCGTTGTACATCACTCCGACATACTTTCCGACAAGTTTCTGTTGAAATGTTAGTCCATTCGTGTGTATGACTTGTTTCAGCTCTTTTTTTGTTCTTGGTTTACTCATGTAAACAGCATTCTTTAGAACTCCCCATAAATAGAAATCTGGAGGCGTAAGGTCAGGGGATCTGTCGGGCCATTCAATGGCCCCTCGCCGTCCAATCCAACGTCCTGGAAATGATTTGTCCAAATTCGAACATCTTTTGCGTAATGTGCTGGTGCGCCATCTTGCCGGAAGTGGAGATCACGGAAATTGGGGAACTTGGACACAATCGGAAACATTTGAGTCTTCAGCATGTTAAGATAACGGTCACTGTTAACATTTCCTTCAAGAAAGAAAGGGCCGACTAATCCAGGGGCCGGTTGCACTAAATTCGGAGGATTTTATCTTAATTTTATTTTATCTTCTAGGAGATAAAATAATATGGTTGCCCTAAGTTAATAAGATTCTAACTTAGAATCGTTCGATTGCAGAGATAGACAGATAAAATGATTTTATCTCGAGATAAGATAATATCGTTGCACTAACATGAAACCCCATGATATTATTTTTAAGTACATTCGTGTGTGTCACTGACGTGAACAAATGAGAGCCAATACAATTGGAGAATTTGGAACGCACGCGACGTAATATGGTCGTGCAAATTTCTGAGGAGTGAATATGTTTTGCGGTATTGTAGAACTCCGTCATAGCTGATTACTTAATGACTGAAGTTGTGATGAATTTACAAGTTAATGACGGGAATGTGTCGATAAGTATGATGATATCATCAACATGTTAATGAAACTCTTCAAGTTATCCAATAGTCCATTTCAGTGAAACGATGAGGAAAGTTGCTACAAAGTATATAAGTTAGTGATTGAGATAAAGTATAACAATTATTTCGGGCTTTTTAAAGATATCAATGAATAAAATCCGTATTACTTTAATGCAACGGTTAGCAATGATTTGATTGGTAGATCTAAATAGAATTATGCAAGTAGGCTACCTGATAAAACAACTGTTCGTTTTAATAAAAAATTCCCTCCATTTATAAAGAAGGAAAACACAATGCCCAATATATTGCTGTGAGTATATTCCAAAACATAGGGACATACTAATCATTGTCCCTTCAAAAATGCTCATTGATATATACAGCACGTTGTGTTCTAGAAGCACTATCACTTTCTTCTACCTGATGGGTTGTTATTTCCCCGGAAACTGGATCTTCTTCGCTAGCATTATTGAGATAACCATTTTCGCCATTCAAAATAGCGAAGTTATGGATGACAGCACACGCTGCTATGATTTTCGCAGCTTTACGTGGGTTTACACGAAGATGATTCAAACAAGCCCATCTTCGCTTCCAAATGCCAAATAGTCTCTCAACCGAACATCTCGCAGATTTATGAAAGTAATTGAACCGTTGTTCTTTCACTGTAAGAACGGATCGCGTAATTGGAGTAAATAACCATGTCTTGAGAGGGTAACCTTGATCACCCAAAAGGATTCTATTCCCGTATTCATCATTCTCAAATTTATGAAAAATACCAGATTCTCGTAAAATCCTACTGTCGTGAGTGCCACCCGGCCAATCAGCAACAATATCAGCGACCAACATTTCACCTGTTCCAATAACTTGAATATTGAGACTATGATAACCTTTTCGGTTGACATATTCATTCTCGTATATTGCAGGAGAAATAATTTTTATATGTGTTCCATCAATAGCACCGGTAACATTTGGCAAGTGCTTCTGTTCAAAGAAAGATAAGTTTTCCGGTCTATCAAAAAATCGAGTACTCACAAATGTCGGCAGAACTTTCAATATAGCATTGGTTACTTCAGTAACGGCTCTACAGACCGTAGATTTATCAACTCCGATGGAATCACCAACAACTTTTTGAAATGAACCACAAGCGAAGAAGTAAAGGGCAATATATATCCTTTCTTCGTGTGTAAGAGCATTATTTCTCGCTGATCTTGATCTCATGTGAGATAGTAGCACACCACAAAGTTTTTGAAATGTTTCATGGTTTAGTCGGATTCTGTCATAAAGTTCACCATCAGTATAATCAGATATGATCATTCTTTGTCGGGATATCCTTCGATTTATGTCTTGAATACTGCGGATTTCCTGCAATCGCCATAGGTTTCTCACGGTTTCCTCCTGCATCCTGACTAACGATAGAAATGATCTTCTATCGCTCCAGAATTCTTCCAAGGTGAGTCATAAAGGAACGCATCGAGTCGAAATTCGTATGCTTATACGTCATGTCCATCATTCCAATAGATGCATGAATACATTCCTGATTGGTTACAGGATGAGAACGGGAATTTTCTGTAGCATGTGACATCGCAATGACCTTGACTGAGGACGAATGAACCTAGATGATCAATGCAAGCAACCATTTCTTAAGTTAAGACCTCTGTTGGCTGACGTCTCACGCTCTCTTTTTTTCACACGCAGCAATAATTGGGATTTGTGATTTGAAATGGCCGGCAATGAAAGAAGACGAAAGAACTGGAGTGAGACCGAAATTAGCTTGCTATTCGACGAGATGTATGTTCATTATCCAAAACTTTTCGGCAAGTTCAGTGCATCAGTGACAAAAGAAGAAAAGAATAAATTATGGGATCAAATCGGCAATAATCTAAATCGAGATGTGGAAGATGTTAAGAGAAAGTTCATATCTTTGAAAAGTGAAAAATTGAAAAATAATTCAAACTATAGAAGAGTCCTGAATCGCACTGGTGGTGGAACACCTCCACCTCCATTATCTCCCATGACACATTTATTGCTTGACATAATTGGCAATGACAATCCAAAGATTCAAGGTGTCGGCTCCCGTATGGATTCATCTATAATGGATGGCATCGATAGTGATGATGATGACGAAAATGTCCCTCCAAAACCCAAACGCATGCAACCGAAGAATGAGCTGGAGTCGCTTCTATTTCGTCAGAGTGAAGAAAGGCACGAAAAAGAACTGATTCTGTTGGATCTGAAGATAGAAAATGCGAAAATGAAGAAAATGTTACAGAGCAAGACAGCCCGGTTGCCAGTTTGTACCGGAACAACAGAAGAAACGGCGGAGATCGAAGATAATATAATTACGGAGAGTGATTATTCCTATCGCCGATTGTAGTGATAATGCTTGTGTGAACGTGGTGATTATACTTGGTATGTTCAGCAGCTTAAACACTCAGGTAAACAATTCATTTTATAGCATTACAATTCTTTGTTAGAAAGGATGTTGTTCTTTGTCTTAAAGGGTAGGCCTACATGTAGATAACCTACATGTGGGGACTGTAAAGATGTGAATATACATGTATATGATGGGATTATACATTTTGCATGGGCTCAACGAAGAATCATGCTTACTATGATTCAATAATATACATATAGTTCTACTATTTACACGTGGTATTAGTAAGCTACTACAATTATAGTTCTTCACTCTATAGATACAATCATAGTTAATGACAGTTTTCTAATAGCCTATTCAATGTTTATAAAATTATAATCATACATGATAGATTAGTTATGCCTCCATTGTCGCGTTAAATTGACGGAGATAAGTATTTAGAAGTACCCCTTATTGATATTAAGTTAGAAGAGGAAATAAAATAACATCAATTGATTTTATCTTTAGTGCAACAGACTTATTCTAACTTAAAATCGTATTATCTTAACTTAGGATTGCTCTAAAGATAAAATCATTTTATCTTAGAATAAAATATGATCGGTATGGTGCAACGGAGATAAAATGATTTTAAGATAAACTGATATAATATCGTGTTCTGCAACTGAAATTATTCTAACTTAAGATAATAAGATTTTATGCTGTTTGTGCAACCGGCCCCAGTATTGCGGATTGCCCCCCCCAAACTGTGACTCCAGGGAGATTGACTTCTCGTTCAATTATACGGTGATGATTTTCACTATCCCAATAAACACAGTTGTGTCCGTTAACATGTCCGTTAAGTTTAAAACATGCTTCGTCGCTCCATAGAATGCTGTGTGGAAATTCTGGTGAATCCTCGCAAAATTGAATGAAATTTTCACAAAATTGCATTCGCTTGTCGTGATCATCCTCGTTTAATGCATGAAGAAGACGAGGTCGGTATGGTGTTAGACCGATATCACGCACGATGCGGTGGAGCGAACTTCGGGATATGTCTAATTCTACGGATGCTCGGCGGACGGACTTTTTGGGTGAATTGACGTAAGCTGTGGCTACTAGATCTTTATTTTCAGGTGAAGAAGCTGTCTTTGGGCGACCTTCTCTTGGGGCATCTGCTACACTTCCCGTTTCTTCAAATTTGCGAACTAAATTAAACATAGTCGATTTACTTGGTGTTGGAGTATCAAAGTTTTCTGCCCATTTTTCTTCTATCCTTTTGTAGCTGCTGGTTGCATAATAGCACTTGATAATGAAAATACGTTCGTGTAGGTCTACCGTTCTTCGCTGCATTGTAATTTTGATGCAACGATCTTAATTGTTACGAACTTTATGACAGTGAATAGCTGTCACTGACATACACACAGTGAATCAGTGCGACATGAGCAATAATGAAATCTTGATATCTGAATAATCAATAAAGTTAACCAATGCTTTCGACATGATTTGACATATCGTTATTCTGTTCAATCTGAAGTGGACACTTTGAACATTAGTTATTTTATTACTAGCTACTGGAATAGTCGTTTTTGATCTTAAATTTTCTTTTAATCTTGCGGTTCGATTTCTTTTGGGACACTCTGTATATAATTGCGATTCAGGTAGAAAAGGCCCGAATTTTTTTCCGATATCCATAGTAATTTTTGAGAAATGCGAGTAGGAACACTGACTTAGAAAGTAAAATAAGTATCTTAAATTTAAAATTTGACACAGCAATGCATAGCATTATACAAGCTTTTTCGTTTCAAATTTTTTTTATGGGAGGCTCAGATATGCGTGTAGACAAGGCATGAGGGTTCAGAGTTTAAAGGATGAAAGAAATCGATTCGATTGACAAAAATCTTTCAGCAAATTCTTCCTTCAATTGATGTTAAGTCCCTCAATTAAAAAGATACCAAAAAGATGCCATTACATGCTATGCTGTTAAGGAATAGCAGATGAAAGCTATTTGACTATATTTTGTGGTGTTTCGCATTTGAAATGTTGAATGATAGGATATGTTTTTCGAGTCAATTGGAGCACCGATAATTCACTCAACACGGTTGAAAGCACACATTAGATTCTTCCGGAAAAGCGGAATTCTGGAAATTCGGGACGAATTTGATTAAAAATGTGGTGTTAGAGAATGTAAAGATGGTACAAAAGAGCATGAAAAAAGTAGGTGTCTAGGAAATGGCGTGTCGTCAGGATCTCATGGTTGGTTGAAAATAAACATTGAAGAAGTCGAGTGGAATAGTTATCTTCCTGTGTTAGTCCTTATGGTCTTATGAAGGTTCGACCAATGATTGAGAAACATGAGCGGAAATCGAGGATGTTTTATATTGCATTACCATGTACAGCTAGAAATCTAGCATTTTAGATGCCCATGTCCCTTGCAAAGAAATAATTCCCTTTATGAATACCTTATATGTCTATCTTTATAACAATTCATCGACAAAATGAAACATTGCAAAAATCTACCACCTAATAGCTTCAATTTTCATGCATTTTTTATAGAACCGGTTCAACTGCTCAACAATTTTGCGAAACATCAGCATGTGTTACAACCACGAAAACAAATTGCTGCATTCATCATGTAAATGTGCATTCTTGTCCCCTTGATTCTGAATTTGTGAAAAATGGTTTGTGTGGACCGTGGATTCCAAAGACGGGCCAGATTATCACCCATTCCAAAGTTCTGTTTGGCAATGCTAGTCATGTGAACTGGACAAGTGTTCTTCCTGGTAAGTTTGATGATCTTCCATTTGCAATTTCATTTATTGAAGTAGACATATTATGAGTCAATTTTCAATTGTTATTTTTATGATCCGGAAATGTTGCCCTCTACAGTTTGCTAAGGTTGGACATAATGAAAGCTTGAATCCGGTTTAATTTCTATTTATAGTTAATACATCTGACTGTTTTTACTGATTGGAGATAACCACAAAAATCTAGAACACGATTCAAGTGAAAAGTACAAAGGGCAGATAGATTACCAATGCTAGTGTTAATTGCACTAAAAATACAGCAAGATGAGCTCACTTGTCGTTCATCAAATGTCACGTATTTCGTCAATTGTTTAGCTTCAATTATTTATCAACACTTGCAAATATGCGAAACGATGGATTTGCATTTTATGTAATTATGCTTTTCTCATGATTACCACACATCAGGCGGCTTCAGATAGCTTGCATACAATCTCTTTTTTTCAGAAAGTTCATGTGATAGTAGAGGATGATTACACTATTAATTACAAGGTAGATGTGTGACACTGCAGGATGTATTTTACATGGTCACATGAACGATGACACAATCTTTCTTATTAAGGGGGTACATAGGTCATTTAATTTTGACATTAGTGAACAAATATGGACATGCATGGACATCATCACAATTTGGGATCTCCTCTAACAAATGAGATAGAAAGTTTTGAATTTCCAGTTGTACGTTTGATGAATTGTTACGTTCAATGTGAGAGTTGTCTCTCAGCAGAATAGTATGCATGTGACTTTGCAATTAACTTTGTGCTTAGCTAATTAGCTTAGGTAAAAACTGTCATGAACATTTTTCATCTTTCTGTTTTTTCTTAGTAATGTAACAAGATTGACTTTTATCTATATAATTAGCATGCATTGTAATATGAGTACGCTTCTGAGCCGTTCAGCTCCGCCGATGCATCGACAATCAAATATGCCGATGAATCCATGCTTGTTTAAATTCAGAATGTTATATCAAAGAATCATATTATTCATACACAAGCCACCTTGCATGTTGAATTGTGTTACCAAAAACAATTTGACAATCAAAAATTAAAAAGGTTAGGAGTTGCCTTTCAGGCTAAGTGGTTTGAGCGAAGTAGACAGTTAATGTATTTGTCATTCAAAATCGGAAATTACTGCATTTACACTCACAATTAATTAAGCATGAAACTTTATGATCATTGCCTTTGACTTGAATTGAAATGAAATATTCTACTCCGTTATTTCCGAATAAAACCCCTCAAATGCGAGCATGATCACCAAAATGCAACACAGATTGTGAATCTATTTTTTGTCCTTTTCTTAAGTCTCTGTGTATTTTTCCCTCTGAATGACAAACTTACTATGATTGGTTTTCGACTGCAGAAGTTTATGGATCAACATTTCGATTTTATCAGTTGTCTTTGTTACACAGGGTATCATATAAACATGCTACTCGAACAAGTATTGTGTTATTTTCGTGGCATATTTGTTTTAACTTTCACCAAGCTGATTTATTCCCAGGACATTCCATGTTCATGCTCATTGTGTGGCTCATACATTGCTAACAAGCATATGTTCGAAGTTCTTGAGAGGCACGAAGTTGAAGACGCTTAATGAAGCGTGAAATAGCAGGTTGCTTATCTGAATAAGGTAATAGTTCCAACGGTGAAAGCGTATAAGTGACGCCAAATCCACTACCTATTAATTTCCGCAAAGGTGAATAGGATTACAACGGAAACAGATTACCCTTAAGATATTGCAGTTGTTTTGTTTTGCCGGAGTTCACGGAGAACAAACTCTTGCAGACGTTTTCAGATTAGAAAATCACATTGGCGTCAAAGCAATCTATCGTGTGACCATGAGGTTATGCACCATGCCACCCAGCGGTCATTGACATTCTAACATTATTTGTCAATCACAGATGATCGATGAAGACGTTTCTTTAGTTAATCATTATCAAACACTTCAAAAATATATGAACTAATTCATCTTCTTCAGGGGCAATGCAAAAGACATCTACTCCTCAACAGGGATATTACTCCTCAAACTTTATTTGTGGACTATAACTCAAAATATCAATGACTAAATTTTATAGAATGTTCAATGAAGGCCACAGTGAATTCATTTATTCCTTTGAATGGCGGCTTTTGATGTTGAGATGTTAAATCACCTAACACTCGGTGTCAAAGCGGCACCCACTCGGCCATTGTCTCGTCTATCTCTATCATGTTATCATATGCACATAATATAGCCCATGTAGGCCTATTATGTCATTTAATTATTTATATGTCATCAGATCATTCTGATTGTAATAAATCAAATTCCAGTTGAAGCGTTTGGCTTCGATTATGCGATGTCTTGCTCTAAATCATGATTTAGTGTCAAGTTGTTTTTATTGATGTGCAGCAATGTCGTGCGTGTCCTGAACATCAATCAAGTAGCAGAATGATATAGAGTTTTAAATACTAAGTTGCGTTCTCACTCGAAAGTTGGAAACAGGCTTGAATAAAATTCCCATTAAATGTGCAACCAGGAAACGACCATTTTTGCATTCAGAATTCCCATACATCTTCATTTTCTGATGGGACACGAGATAACAACTAAATTTGCCAAAATGTGAAAATATGACTATAATTATAAAATTTTTCGATTATTTAGTTTTCTTGGCTTGAAAATTGTAGGAACATATTTTTAATGATGAGTTTTTCGCTGATTTCTCTACTACATGTAACTATTGTCATTTATCTATGAATATGAACGGCTCACGCATGTTATAACATTGCTCTGTGATGCACATGTTATGCTCATGCAGTTGAAGAGTTAAGCATAAAAAACAATTTCGAAATTTTCATTTTCCCATTGAATTAGGATTTCCATATAAGTATATAACTGTAAGTACGAGTATATATACTCTTAAAACCAAAACAGATTTTCCAACCTCTCTTTTATTCGTCGAATGATACAGTTTCATGATTCGGAGTTATGATGTCTGTGGCGGTGCTCTAGAATCTGGATGCTTTTCCCCAGTGAATGTTGCTTGTTGCTAGACTTGAGCCCTGTACCTCCTTGTCGCTAGCCCATGTGACTAACCAATGAACCGCGGGATCACTCATGCTCATAACACGATCTACTAGACACATATTCGTTCAATATTTTTTGAGACAACAGAATTGTAATAGTTACATCACAAGGCTTTGAACTTATTCAAACCTTGAACCACATAATCAAACACATTAAATTAGATAGGATTATTGCAGGCCAAATCATGAAATTACTACCCTCGTTAGTTTGAACCTCTTCTTTGAACTGATGTTCTACAACGTGTTGGGCTGAATAGAAAATCATTGTCTCGTTGCATATCGCATTGTATCGGACAACAAGGATTGTACAATGCTATCGTGCGAATGTATCTTAAGTGTCTTAATTATTCCTAAATTTTGGTAATAAGTACTTCTCTAACTTGTTGTCAGGATTACCGATGCAATTACATTATAATAATATTTTGTTTCATCACCTGAATGACATCGAAATGAGTCAGAAATAGCGTCAGAAAAAGTCAAACTATTATTTTTCTAAGTCACACGTGAGGAGATCCAGATAGACAAAGCAAAACACCTACAACTGCTCTTTGCTTGCATAAGCGACTTGATCATTCAATTTCTGTCATGTACTTTACGCTACATTATGAATGGCATTTCATAATCGATGTTTTGTTTCTCAATTCAGAATTATCAGCAGCTTTTACTTTTCATTCCTTTCTTACTTATTTCCCCGTTTTTCGTTATTGTCCACGTTGAATGGGGTCAGACGGTTCTTGCTTTCTGATGGCGCGCCTCTACTCCTGTCGATCGTAGACCATTCATGGATTCAGGTCCAGAGTGTCCAGATAAGATCCTTCGAGACAACATGCGACCTTGGTCTGCCTCTCGGCTTTCTGCCTTCGACCTCCAACTGGAGAGATCTTTTCATCCAGTCATTCTCATCACTTTTCAGGATGTGGCCACACCACCGCAGTCTTCATCTTCGCAGAACAGCGGAAGTACATTCCAGGTTCCTCTTCTTTCTTAGGTCTTCACTCATATGTACATCGGCCAGTCTCACACCGCACATTCTTCTCAACATTGCCTTTTCTGTTCTTTCAATCTTCATGAAACAAAAAGTTCGCCTCATTTAGATGTGGAAATTTTGAAATTTACAGTCACTATAAACGGAAACTGAAAGATGAAATAATAATTGCAAAGAAGAATTGGGTGGAAAGAATCAAAACGACTCCTAACAGTATATGGAAAGTGGTGAAAGGAATTAATGAACCAGACAGACAAGGTTCCTCGTGTCTGATGAAGTTAATCAATCAATTTCCAAGTCCTATGGATGCTGCGAATGCCATCAATGACTATTTCTCCGCATTTTGTTCATGTGCATCAAATTTCAATCAAGATTTCGACAATCCATCTGAAGAAAGTTGGATAATGAATGTCGACGTTCGGGCAGTTAATGAACTTTTACGTGATTTGAACACCCGTAAATCTCCGGGAAGTGATGGTATAAATCCATATATCCTAAAGATCAGCCGAGATGTCATTGATAGGCCTTTGACACATAGCAATGTCCATCAATCAACAGAGAACTCCAATACCATGGAAAACGGCAAACATGGTCCCAATTCCCAAGACAAACCATCCCTGTATTAATAACTTGCGCCCAATATCCTTGTTACCTACCGCTGATGGTCGGAATGACAACTTCATCTTCGACAATATTGGAGAAAATACGGAAACGATGCCATCGAATAATATGTGGTACCACCTGTAAACGCGAATGCTTACCCAGTTTAGAAGAAGGAAGACAGCAAAAGGCCTTAAAAGTGTTTCACTCTACGCTAGTGCAAGGACATATGCTCAACAAATTTGCTCCACGCCGATTGACTTATTCTGGGAAATTTGCTGTACCAGTCTCCCGAACTAAACGTCGGTCTCTTTCGTTCTTCCCCTTTTGTATAAAGTTGTTTAATGCAACGTAATTATTTTGTCACCACTTTGATTTCCTTAATGTATAGAACACTATGAATGTTTCTTGCACTGCATGATTATCATTCAAAATATAAACGATTTATTATTATTTATTATTATTATTATTATATGATATAATTACTTTTCACGGGCCACGTCTCACTGCCGCACATCATAGAGCTACGGACACAAGCAGAATACACATGACCTTTCATTTTCAAAGTGAGAACTTTGGATGTAAGGAAAGGTGTACGTTCATGGAACTTCTTCCATCCACACCTTACTCTCGAAGTCACTGGAAGGTCGGATCCACCTGTGGCACTCAACATATCACCGAGGTAACAGAAGAACATGACTGAGCCAAAGCGGTCACCATCCACACTTAACTCATCAAACTCACTTAGAATCTCTACCTCAGGCCGTCCTGAATACCTTGGGCACACAAAATGAGACGCAGCTGCGCGAAAAGCTTCCTTCACACTACTACATCGTTTGTGGATCGTTTGCACGCCGCACTTGATGGGATTCACGCCCACCCCTTTTGTCCGTAAACTCCGCATGACCACTCTCCCAATTCTGCTACAGGTACCTTGCATGGCGCCATGATCATAGTCATGTCGACCATGCTGACTCTCATTCCTTTTGATGCCAAACTTGTCTTTCAAATGAACAACTTCAAGCTTTCAACTGAGCCATCTATCAACACTAGGTCATCAGCTTAGAGCAGCCCCATGAGAGATCAATAAGAGGGCATTT
Organism: Prostheceraeus crozeri; assembly: GCA_907163375.1. NCBI lineage: Eukaryota > Metazoa > Platyhelminthes > Polycladida > Euryleptidae > Prostheceraeus > Prostheceraeus crozeri. Next base: position 678,684 of record CAJQUW010003813.1, read on the forward strand.
CCTCACCCGATCCAAAACAATGGCGAGCAGAAGAGGGATAAGGACAGATCTCTGATGCGCCCTTACGTTCACGGGGAACTTTTTTCACTGTCGCCAGCATTTTAAAATATAATATCTCATTAAGATCTTCAGATATTTTGATATCGACCTATTTTTTTAACATACTATAATAAAAAAATAAGACGATGTCAAAATAGCTAAAAATCTTAATGAGATATTTAGGCATCACAGACTTATTTTTTAGGCATTTCTCCTATTTCTTCGGAATTTGAGGTACTTCATTGGTGCGCAGTAAGAGATAAATGCGTGTATCGGGAAATATACCACTGACAAAGCCTTTGTGAAGTAGGCGACTTTATTGGTGCCTATCACACATTTTTGATCATGCAGTCTCTACATTGGGACTTAATTTGGCACAGCGACGTTTCAGGCATCTATTGGTCGACACTTGCCTACTCCTACTTTGGGTGTCCAATAAGTTTTGAGATCTTTTTCTATTAAAAACAAATTTTTCCAATGATCAAAAAATATATTCATTAAGTTACATATGAACCTCTTACATCAATCACAGCTTGGCAGTGATACAGAAGTCGATGTACCTCATTTTGGAGGTCATCTTCGTTGAGTGACCGTGCCCACTGCAACGTGGCCTCTCTGTCTTGGAGGTGGTCCACAAAAATTCGATTTTCCATGTCCCTCTTCAACCAAGTGAACAGAAACCTGTCACAGAGGTTGAAGTCTGGACTGTAGGGTGGTTGGAAAAGAAGACTGACATCTCGCTTCTCCATGTACTCACGTACCACAGCCGAAGTGGGGGGACGAGCACTGTCCCACTGCCAAAGCAGCTCGTTGAGTCGGATAGGCTTTGAACGATGGGACCGCCACAAGTCATCAGTGTGACGAACAAAGTCAATAATGCGCTGAGAATCAATAGTCTCTCGAGGGGCAGTTGTGTCGAAGCAAAAGCGCTTGTTTGGTGTGAAGGCAGCAAGAAGAAGTGTTTTCTCGTTCGAAATGCTGGATTTGACCACCTGAGGTCGATCCTGCTCCTTCCTCAACCAGCATTTGTTGCGGGACTTCCGACACTCTCCTTTGAAACGCATCCACGTTTCATCTTGCACAGCCAGTTTATTGAACATGGTGTTTAGGCCTTCACGATGGAAAACTTTACGGAAGTTCTTCGCACAATTCACACGAAGTTCTTTGTGTTCATCTGAAAGCTCATGTGGAACCCAAACAGAATTCACACAACGAAGTGAGAGATCTTCGGTCAAGATTTTGTGCGCAGATGATTTGGGGACATCAAGCCATTCGGATATCTCTCTTGGCGATATTTTGGGGTCATCTTCGACTAACTCAAGTACGGCATTCACCACTTCCGGTACTCGCACCGACGAAGGACGACTACTTCTTGCGGCATCTCCAAAAGTGAGACTCTGGCCTTGATGGTCCACCGATGGCTGAAAGTCAACCCACCGAAAAACAGTTGCTCGGCTAGGGGCGTCTTCTCCATAAACCTGTTGGAGCTCCTCAAATATTCTTTGACCACTTATGCCTAATCTCCCTCGGGTGTAAGCATAAAATCGGTAGTGCTCTTTGTTGGCAGACATGTGTGGAAGAGAAAACAATTTCAGTCTTTAACGTTGAATCTGACGACGCGTTGCACAAAGACAAGGAACTTCTGCTCGGATAGCGCTGAATGCTTAAAGCGTGCGTAATTTGGCTCGAAACGATATCGGAAAATCGATAGTACGCTAGTGCATAAACACTACGTTTTTATTGGTTGCTAATGCTCATGCAAAGAGAACTACACGTATAGTCTCAAAACTTATTGGACACCCGAAGTATTTTCAAAATCAAATTTGCCGTGTTTCATTGGTGCCAAGAGATAAATACGAGTTAGAGTGTGGCATTTTCTTTTTCCCGATCCCAGATCTTTTGGGGAATGGATTTCATCAATTTATTCTATCTGTGCAGAGTGAGAGACCTGCATTGATCATTAGATGGTCGTAATTTCCATTTCCCCATTCATGCTTCTTAGGTGTGAATCTCTTCAGAAGAAAAGGCTTGCTTGATTAATCATCAAAGGGATCATCGTTTTCTTTTTCCATTCCTATAGAAAATATTCTCCATCTTGTTTTATCTGGATTGTGGGCAGCATGAGAGACTTGTCTCGGTCTTAAAATGATCTACGTTTTCTTTTTCCAGCTCCTTTTTTGAGTATGAATCTTCAGCTGACTATGTGCGGCCAGAGTGGGAGACTTGATTTGATACAATCATCAGAATACTAAAAAGACTGCGTTTTCTTTTTCTTGCGCATATTTGGGAATTTCTCCACTTTAGTCCGTCTGAATTCTGGGCAGCGTGAGAGACTTGTCTCGATCTTACATGTAAAATGATCTACGTTTTCTTTTTCCCCTCTCCCATTTTCTGGGAATTTCTCGGATCTTGTCAAACGTATGTAGGAAGACTAAGTAGCCTCGCTGATTCTGCTCCTTTTTATCTGTCAGGAACTCCAAGTCGAAGATTGAATGACGGATAGTGACACATAGGTCAATTTCATATCATATTACAAGAATGCTTCACCTGTCTGCTCTGTCTACACGCCACATCTTCCGATCTGAAATATGGTTTCCTCAAAGTCCCTTATAAAAATATGTTTCTGACTAATAATGCAAATTCTGACTGCACATGGACATGGACACCTCAAGAAATCAAATTAGCGTCAATGAGACAATATCATTCGAATTTTCCTCAGCTTCTTGACTCGGGTTTCTTCAGTAACGTTTAAGGCGCAGACCAATATTCGAAGAGAGACTTGTCTTCTCCAAGCCACAGATCTTGAGAATTGTTTCTATTTTCGATTGAAGAATTCGAAATTATATTGCATAATTCGAATCCTTAGAAATCTTGAAGAGGCTCATGACGACACCAATAGTCTAAAATATTGAAATCTTGTGAATTTTTTATCTCTGCTCATTAAGAGAGAACAAAAAACTTGAAGAAAAAGGTCAAAAACAAGCAAATTAATTGTGAAAACAGCTTCATTGTCCTTTTTTGGCCCATTTTTCACTACTAAGCTTGCATTTCTATTTTTGCATGCCTGCTTGCTGTGAGGCCTGCATGTTCTATTTTAAAACGCTGGAATGTAAAGTAAAAGCTGTTGATCCTTTACAGTTGAGTTTACAGTTGAATTCTGAAATGAGGCAGAAGACATTATATTATTATGAAATGCCATTCATCATGTAGCGTAAAATACATGTGTACAGTCGTTAACCCGATGTGACTGAGTTCAACGAAATTCGGTGAAATCGGAAAAAATGAAATATGTGGGGGGAGGGGAGAATAGAAGTACCCTTCACTTTTAATCGCTCTTCTAAAACAGCACATTCGAATACGAAATTGTATGTATCAGCTATCTTGAGTTAATGGCAACTTGCAGAATCGTCAAATTAGCTTGGACATAACAACCGTCATTGAAAAATTGGTGCTCGTTCACCGTGAAATTTGGAGTGTGAATCACGATTGTGTTACGTTACAGCCACCTGAATTGCTACGAATATTTTACATAACATTCAACTTTTTAGAATTGATTGGCCTGATGTAAGACAAGCAATTAAATTATGAAAGCCTCCATCAGACAGATGAGGACAACGAAGTAACTAGTAAGTCAATAGAGTTTGTTCATTTGAAATGTTTAATGCAGTCTCTGCAAACTTTTGGACATAGTCTAGAAACGTAGGCTTTTCTTTCTCACTGTAAAAGACAGACGGCCGAAAACTATATTGATTGTGTTGACCATTTTGGTACATCAAATGCTAATTAATTTTTTGAGCTGTTCTCTCAATTTATGTGATACAACATTTTATCATTCTGACATGTATTATTAAAAAATGTATGCTGTTGATATTTATCTGCATTAAATTGTATGTCTGTTTTCAGGTTTATATAAGCTTGGAACATCATCAATGATTGCACATTTCAAAGTCGCCGGTGTTCATATTGCTACTGAGGCGAAACTTACTGTTTTGCCAAGATCAGGTAATGTGTGTGATATATTATTGATACCACCATAAGATGAGAAATAAACCACAGGCAAACCACGAATATATTTCAATTCTCTAACACTGCTCGAATTCGCGCAGGTATACTTACCATCAAAATCATCAAATAATTCGGTACAAAATATTCTATAGTTACAATCATGCAACATTTTACAGTTACAAAATATTATTTGACTTTACCATTATTAATTGTATATTCTAAGTGGTAATAGGCCTTCCTTTTTTTACGGAACTGAATATTTCTTCTTACGGAGAAATTGGGAGGATTGGTGAATTCACTCTATTCGAAAAGCGAACAGTTTAACAAGAATTTTTTGGCAGTATTTATTTTACTTGAATACCCAACATCAGCAAGCTGAGTATCACATCGATCCAGATAATTGAATTCCGAAAATGTGTGGTACACAAATAATTTGCAGATTTGATTAGCGTAGCATACAAGTGTTTACAAGTACACTAAAAAGACAGTATTGGCAACCAACATAGGTTGACAATTAACAACCATGAAATTAAACAAACGATAGATCAAATTGCCATGCAAAAGATGTGCGGCTGGTAGGATTCGAACCTACGACCGAATACACTAATAGCGCATAGCGCATGACTTTGCTGTTAGTAAGCGAAACAGAAGTCAAATATTTTGCTTCGTGTCTTGTAATAATTGTCATCAATCACCTTTTGGATAATATTTTTTTCTAAGCTTATTTTTATCAAACTTAATTATTCTTGACGTTATTAAATAATGTCGTTTATGAATTGAAAATAATCATTCAGAGACTTAAACTGAACGCGTACTTCATTGTTTTATGAAATTAGATACCTTTAAGAAAAAGTTAGTTTCGTGTTCTTGTTGCAAATATAATGGTATTCACATAGTGATAACGGTCAGTGAATAATCATTAATTTGTGATATTTCCTAAAAGGAACGGGTGTTGCAAAAATATCTTACAGTCGCACAAAGATATAACTAGAGCTAAATATGTGATGAACAGCCGGGCACCTTTGTAATCTAATTAATCATTCACTGCAGTCTGAAACTGTAATTTGTAAATTTTCATATTCAGAATGTGGCAACAGTATTTGCGAAGAGGAAGATGGAGAGATTTGCGATACGTGTCCAAAAGATTGTGGAGATTGTCCATTAAGGGCCTGGCAAATTGCTTTGATTGCGTCCGCGGTTGTACTGGTACCAATATCAATGATCATATCAGGAATAGTAAGTTCAAAATTCAACGGAATTGACCGCTCATCAAATCTTCGGAAATAATTTTATTTTCAAAATTTAACGATGAATCTTCCATTGAATTATGAGGAAAGGACTTCTTAAATTTTGCAATTATTTTTGATTTTAGAAGTAAATATAGAAATTAGTATTTTAGGAAGATAATAATCGTCAAAAATATTTAATCTATTAATTTTAGACCAGTGTCCAGTTATAATTTTTGATTGATCATTGTAAAATGAGAACTGCGAAGCTATGCGCAACATTACACTTAATCAAAAACGATATCATTGAACCTTGAATGGCTTTATTCAGATTGCTATACCAGAGCTGTTCTGAAAGAAGCGTTCAATAAGGTGTAGAAATCAACTAATCTGAGCTCAGTACGTGCATCCCTTTTAGCTTATGATCTTTCAAAAGTTATGAAAGCGAATAATGGAAATTTCAATACGTTTTACATAATTATGTTTTTTCTTCTGTACAGTGTATATGATCAGTAAGAAGTTAAGGAATAATAACAGCGATAGTATTTGATAGTATTTTTCTTTTAGATAGGTTGATTTGTTAAGCAAGCGCAAAGGATGATAATATGTTTGGCAAATTTAGGAAGTACAGTTAAATCTCGTTGATCGAAAGTCTTAATTAAACAGCAGCTTATATATATGCCAAAGATACAAAAAATGCCACAGCCGCATCATTTTAATCAACCGAAATCTTAATTATCCGTGTCCGAATCAACTAGCTTCGACTTTTGTTGATACCTATTATTTTCACTGTTCACCATCAGGCAGTGATATGAGACATGACGGTTGTTAACCAAACATGAAAATTTACGGATAGGAATGATTATAAGGATTGCTTGTGATGCATTTTACCGTTTAGCATCATATTGAATAGGAACATTTCAACTCTGATTGTCTCGACGCGAGTGAAGCATTGCAGCATTCTCGTGGTACAGAAGTGAAGCCAAAATAGATTTCATCGTTTCAGGTTTATGCAAAATTGCCCAGTAGTAAAAGCCGTTACTCATTTAATTCCAATGTAAGATTTCATCGAGTATATATTATAATTTTTCAAGGCATTCTTTCAATTGATAAATCTTTTTGAAGTATATTTATTGATCAGCTTTTAATGCCTCGGTTTTCTCCAATAAATGAATCAATCATGTTAAGATTAGTTTTTAGCATCTATGATCGAAAACATGATTTCTTTTCATTTTGTTGCATGAAAGGCTCTATATTGAATATTCGAATCATTAATCAGAAAATCACTGTTCTTTAGGATGTATCATTTTAGTAATACGAGAGGCATTATACTAACTCAAAGTCGAATAGATATTAAGTTTACAAAATATATTTTTGAACATCAGAAATAAATTCCTCTCCATCAAACTAGAGTCAGACGTCAATCAACACAGCAAAGACGAAAGTTATGAAAGCCGAAGAAGAATTGAGGACATAAACATAGTGCTCCTATCAGTCAGAATTGATCAGGTAGAGTCCTACATATGACTTTTTGAAAGTTTCCAAAAATTAGGAATGACCGCTTCACGCTTCATCACCCATGAAGAGACTTGAATTTTCAGGCGCGTGCCGTCCCAGGTCCTCTGTATTGGAAATGTTCAGGCCCAGGCTCGGTCTGGTCCACTCATCTTAAGCTGCTCGGCCTGTAATTAATGCTTTTGTCATGCATAATGCATAGGCCTTTTTAATACTGTTATTGTTATAGCATCATTATCAATTTCATGACTATCTGACTTTTGATCTATATACTCGTATTTGCGACTTTAGAATAGATTTTCGTCATAAGCTTTGCGAAAATGATGTGTAATTTAGTTAGCAGCAATTTCTTTTGTGAATTCTTGCTCTGTTTTAGTAATTTTATGCGAGAAAAAGTCGAACATCAACGAGCCGAAGATTGACAGGGAGATAATCGTCTTCCTTTGTCTCTCGCGACTGGCCAAGGTCAAGGAAGCGTAATTCAGCTGAATTAGAGAGCATTCGTGAACTTCAGCTGTCTACGTAGCAGTATTACGTAGCATCAAAAACATTCGTCAAATTGAAATATTTTTTATGCTGGTCTCACAAACTCAATTTATTCCAAGAATTTTCGATTTCTCATTTCGCTCCTCAATTTGCTTTCACGATCTCAATTTTACTAACTGTGCACGCTTGAAGTGATGTCCTTATTCGTCAGAATTCAGACTTGAATTTACACTGCTCAATGAATAAATGCTTTTCTGACCCCTCGCGACTATAGTTCTGAGAGGTTTACCAGTATTGAGAAACGCTTCATTGATCGCTTCATTTAATCATTTTATTTACCAAATTGGAATTTCAACGACAATGTCTTCTTCATCAGTGGTTTAAATACATGCATAAAAGCACACATATCAAAATCAATCAGTTTTCAAAAGACATTTTGTCCAATAGAAGGCTAAGAAGTTACAAACGTAAAAACAATTGTACTGACGTAGTGTTACTATCAGTGGCGTCGCGTGCTCCCAAACCATCGGCCTTCACTCGGCATTGGAATACTATTTCTATACCAAACACTTTTATGTTACATTAATTTTCATAAAAGCTGAATTTTTGATAACAATATCCCGAACATTTTTTAAGGCCAAGTGAATGTGCACATGAGAATTGATTGCTAATGTCGGTTAACCGCCTTACTCAAGGAGCTGAGACCACACTATCTCGAGAAAAAAGGAGGCAAAGCCAACACTTTCCTCTGTTTCTCACGGCCGGTCAACCACTCACTTGTTTGAAATTTTTATGCATTAGAATGTCTTATGTAGTATTTCTTATTTCTTTCTCAGTGAGTACTTTCATTTTATATCAGGTGTTGGCCTACCTTGCTTGACGACTCATATTTTCAGTATATTCCCTTTGGACGAAAGGCGTGGTTATGATCTCATCTGCAGTACTAAACATAGCGTCACATCAATCACGTAAAAACAAATTATGGAACTCTACCGAATCTGGGTGTTCGAGTCAGATGCATTACTCCGTATTCATTGGAGAACGCTCATCATCTGATCTTGTCTTGTCTGAACGTCAGCCATCTGCTACTGTCGACGTAGTGGCCTCTCTGACATTAAGCGAATCCAGGAACAATTGGGTTGCGCTTCCCTTGCTATATTTAGGAACCGAGCCTCGATCAAGAATTGCGTAGAATTTCATTGCAAAAATTGGAGAGGGCAAAGCATTGTGTCTATCGGAAAAGCCAATAATGGCGCGGGCGCGTGCGCTTACTGCCTCACACGCACACAACTCTCTTTCGCTGTCTGAACATCAGTGCTCCGTCTGAACACACGACTAGCTTGTGTGTCTAATTGTTCGAAGAAAACAACTTTGATTCGAGCACGTGCTGCAAAACGCTCTGAGGTTGAGCGTCTGATTTTGAGACGGTAAGCAGCTGTGCACAGCCATCACGAGAAGCTATCGAATTTAGATGAATGATGACACTTTTCATTTTTATAATTGTTGGAAAATTATTTTTGAGGATGCGCCGAAGGCCTCGCAGGTACGGAGAAGATGCCACTGGTTACTATTTGTAACAACAAAGACCTGTCAAGAGCGTCAATGAGTGCATATTCTGCGATGCGAGTATTATTCGTTCGGCAATTTGTTGTCAATTGCCAGAACGAATAATACTCGCATCGCAGAATATGTCTTCTTGATTACTGATTGTTTTGAACATGTGTGTTTTTATATTTAAACCACTGATGAAGTTGAAAAAAACTTGTTGAAAAAAAATCAAGTTCAAAAACCATTGTCTTTGAAATTGCAATTTGGTAAATAAAATGAAAGAGTGAAGCGAAAATTTTATGAATCGTTGCAACTTGGCTAAATGGAAGTGTTGAATTTTCAGGTCCGGTTCGGTCCGGGCCCGTGTCAGTTGCAAAATATCAGGCCCCAGGCCCAGCCCGTCCCGTGGGCTACCTGGTCCACTTGCAAGTTTGCCCATGAAGCTGTGACTTTTCAAAGCAACAGTGGTCCCCATCGCATTGTGCGGGCCAGAGTGCTGGATAGTTGGAGTGAGAATGAGAAATATTTCGGAGAATTCTAAGCTTAACCTGGCAGGAAAGAATTTCAAGCCAGAGAGCAAGAGAGATGACTGCAATTGAAGGTAGTATTGTTGAAAGGGTGGAGGACATGCAACGAAGATGGTATGGACAGGCCGAGCAGATGAACGATTGAAGATTGTCCCGACAAATAGTGTATGGGGGAGTTCATGGTAAGAAGCCAAGAGGAAGCCCACGGACGAAAAAGTGGCAACAACTCACTCTATGCAACAACTGAGAGTCAAGAGATAATAATAATAATTATTATTATTATCTTTATTAGTCCACAACAATGATTCAGTAGACATGTATAACAGTGAAAGAGCAAAATACATAAGCATGGAGGAATTACAAGTATCTGGGTGAACAAAACTGAGTGAAGGAAGATTGGAGTCTGATGGTTTTGGCGAAGTGAGGAGCAATAGGAAGGCGGTTACGGGGGGTAGGATTCCGCAGGATGAAGCACTCTCGAAGGGGGTGAAGAGAGTCATGAGCTATCATCTTGATTAGGGAGCAACAACTTCTTTCAAGGAGGGTGTTGTACGTGGGAGTAATGTCAGTACCTATTATGCGGGAGGCTCGCTTTTCAACTGCAGTAATTTTGCGTAGAAGGTAGCTAGGGAGATTGACAAAAACAGGACCGCAGTACAGAAGTATGGAACGAATGAAGGCGAAATAGGCTTGGCGGAGAACAGAATCACTACAGGAGGCACTCTTAAGGTTCCACAGAATAAAAAGTCTTTGTCAGGCCTGGGCGACGATTTTCTTAACATGCGCGTTCCACTTCATGTCGGTGGACACGTGCACGCCTAGCATTTTCTGGGTTGACACTGACATTAAATGATCGCCATTGGGGAGAGATATGGGACTGATGGATAGATTGGACTTTGTCACAAAGTTCATGACGGTGCATTTTTTGTTGTTCAGAGGAAGACCGTTGGCAGCAGACCAAGAGACGATGTTGTCATACTCGATCTGGAGATGGTCGTTGTCAGAGCATCTCAGAAAATGCAAGATGGTCAGATCATCGGCGTACATGTTTGCAGATGAGTTGCTCTCGACGACGGAGAAACTGTCAATCGCCATGCAGAACGCCAGCGGACCGATAACACTTCCTTGTGGGACGCCGGATGGAGCAGGGTAGGGGTTGGAAAGGCTGCCGGAGACTCGGTCAAACTGTTTTCTGTTGCAGAGGAAGTTGCTTATCGAGCTGATGACTGGGTCAGGCAAGACGAATTTCGAGCAGGCGTCTATAATCACACTATGAGGCAACATATCGAACGCCTTCGAAAAGTCAACTGATAACACCCGCACAGCCCCAGATTGTTTGTCCAGGAATCGCAAGATTCGATCATAAAATAACGTCAAAGCGGATGTCGTGCCTCGCTCAGGGATGTAGGCAAATTGTCTTGGGCTCAACTTGACACGTATGGCTAGGAGAATCCACTTCTGCGAGATGATGGTTTCAAGGCACTTCGACAAGATGGGAAGATTAGAGATTGGGCGATAATGTTCGGGAGCCGTAGGATTGGGATGCTTGGGAATGGGCACAACATTAGCGCATTTGAAGCAGGTAGGCACGATGCCGGATGAACTCCAGTTGAATATCAGAGACACTGCAGGGGATAAAGTGTCAGAGAATTCTCGGTAGACCCAAAACTGGATGCCATCCGGACCGGGATACTTCTTTTTGATTTTCAAAAGTGTCGAGGAAACCTCACTGATGGAAATCGTTAGTTGTCGAGTCACTGCTTCGGATTTGGGATCAAGAGAGCTGCTGGAAATTGCTGAAGGGACGCTGTCGTTGGTAGTCTGTGGTGGGGAGAGCGGAGAATATACCGATGCAAAGTAATCAGCCAGTTGTTGCGCTGTGAAGGGACTTTGTTTAGCCCAGGTTGTTTTTGGGTCCTCACATCTACTGACAGATTTGATGGCCTTCCAAATGGCTCTGGAGTCTTTTGAGGATACTGCATGTTTGATATAATTTGTCTTAAGAGCTTTGCAGTGCTGGATCACCTCCTCACGAAGACGTTCGTACTTTAAAGTCTTTCCCTTCTTGAAAGCTCTGTCTCGGTCGTCAATGAGAACCTTCAGCGATGCTCTCATCCAGGGGGATCTGTTTTGCGGAGGCGGATAATACAGGGAGGGAAGCACGAGTCGTAAAGAGCGAAGAGACAGGATTGAAACAGTTCAGTCGCAGAATCAAGTGAATGTTCGGAACGAACAAGCGCGCACCAGTCAAACTGTTGTATCAAATGGCTAAATCTGGCCTTGTTGTACTTTGACATCCTTCGGACAGTTTGTTTCACAACGGGAGGTCTGTTAGGACTGTGAGACCACAAGATTGCAATATGGTCAGATCTACCTATAGGGCTGAGTCGTTGAGGAGCAACAGAAGTCGAGACGTTTGTGAAAATTTGATCGAGAGTGTTGCCGGAGCGAGTAGGGAAGTCGGCAATGGGTGTGGTTCCGGTGAGTCGGGAGATTTCACTGTCATATAGTCTCAAGTCATTGAAATCACCTGCGATGACAATTCTAGCTTGACACGGGTCGAGTTTAGAGGTGAAACAGAAGTCTATGATATCTGTGATGCAGGAAATCGCATCTGCGTGTTCAGCAGGACTGTTCCAAAAAGGATGGTAGAGGGAGATTATCAAAAGGTTGGGTAGTACGATAGGCAGGAATTCAGTTCTACACGAGGTTAAAGCTGGAATGTCCAATTCGGATAACACAACAGGGTTGAGACAGTCGCGAACATAGCAGATAATCCCTCCACCAGAGCGGCCTCGATCTTTGCGCACCACACAATAGCTAGGAATGGAAACATCGATGTCAGGAATAGAGGGATCGAGCCAAGACTCACACAATATCGCAATGTCGGGTCGATGCTCTCGAAGTAAGATAGACACTTCGTCGACCTTGTTAACCACTGATCGAACGTTCGCAAGGAGAATAGAAAGAGATCTTCTTGAGAAGGGTATCCTGCACAAGCGCGACTGCGTCCGGCGTTGCTTACAGGAAGCGTTGGGTGCGTTGAGGTCGATGGTCTTCAGATGTCGGTATGAGTGTCGGTCACGTGAAGAATCATTGAATTTCCCTGGAGAATCATTGGATTTCCCTAGTGGACGGGAGGAGATTCTGACGGGGATGCGTTGCGGTGGAGATGACGTAGCACATGTCGGGACTGACGCGGTGGGCGAGAGAGAGAGGATGAAGGAGAAACGAGAGGCGTCAATGAGGAGTGACTCACAGTGGAAGCGGCTCTGTGGGCGAACACCTTAGGCACAAGTTTTACGGGTTGAATAAGCAAATCGTGATACCAAAGGCGTCGCTTTATCAATCGGGGAAGAGTTTGACCTCTGTTCTCAGGGTTAAGCTGCAGTAATCGGTCGCGAGTGTAGCGGAGGCGGGAAGGAGGTGACTGCATTGAGCCAGTTTGCGCGATTGGGAAGGAAAGGTGGAGACTTGTGAGTCATCGGCGATAGCTGCATACAGGGGGTTGAGGAAAACGGGGACAGATCACAAAATCTCGAATGTTTCGGATCAGAAGAGTCTTTGAGCATTGAGAAGGTCAGAAGCGTGAAGCTTGTTAACGTAGGAGCAGGATGGTGTAAAAAAGGCCGTAGACGTACATGTACAGTCGTAGGAATGATGGGCGACAGGGAAGTTGGAGTCTGAACAGCGGCAGGCGCGGACAAACCACACGCCAGCCTGTACCAGACAAGAATGAGAGGCGACCTTAGTGACCTCAGTCGCCAAAGTGATGCATTTTGCCATGGAAAAGTCATTCAGGAAAGATCATCTACGCGTACTATGAAACCTGACCTGACCTCCATTCTCGGACGGGATTCGGATCAAGCTAGTCATCAGACTGAAACTAATGCCAGTACTAAGATTAATACTAATATTCGTAAATGTCTGAACGACATGCACGATTTTGTTAAACGCGATTGGTCAATCTCCACTCTACGGTGCAAATATCACTTGTATGCCTACATTGTATGCACCTGCAAACACATTTAGTTGTGTGGCAGCATTTTTTGCAAAACTCAATTTGAAAAGGATAAAACCTGAATCATGAAGAAAATGTATGAAAATAAACTTTTTTTAAAGATTTTTAAGCTGCTACATTAAGCTTATTGCAATATGAAAATCAGTTGTTTCTCTTCCTACGGTGAACTCTAAAAGAGCAAAGTTATTAAACTACGATGCGATAGCCTGAGTGCTATGCAGACACGGAATATGATACTGCATACAATTTCAAACTTTCATTATTGAGCAATGACATGGTTTAATAGTCGGGAGAGAATTTTAAATCATCAAAGAGATTTCTTAGAATTTCTCTGACCGACTTTCAGGAATACCGATGTGAGTTCCCAACATATTGCTTTTGAATCTTTTGAATTTCATCCTCTTTTGAGACAACGCAATTAGATACAATAAACATCCTGATTGACAGATGAGGTGAACCACTCTTTTCTTGTTTGAGGACATTTGATCTCAAGAGTGTAATTTTATCTCCTTGACACAAATTGTACGATGAATAACTCAATGAATTGAGCTGCTACAGAATAGCATACTGTAGCTTATGGCCATATTCCTTTGATCATAGACTGCGAAACTAAACGTAATGATGAAAGATATTGCTTCTACCATGAAGCTTTTGGAACAATGTATTGAAACTTATGAAACTTCTGTGATTATTTCGAATTCAAATTTACTGAGAAGACCTTTCGCTATGATCAGTATGCAATGGAATCATCATGGGAATCACTAAACATGAAAGCACTATAACATAAACCGGCAATCATAGAGTAGGTATATCGCTCACTGCTTCTTGCTCCAACGTTAGGCAAGTCGAAGAAACCTTGACTCAGGACATGCAGAGTGTCTGTACATACTTGCAAAGATGGCGACTAAACATTTTTACCAGCAAGGTAATCTTGCAAGCTTCCACCTCCGTCACTACATGGCGGGATATGCCCTGAGGGCAGCTCTCCCAAACAAGCAGTTGCTGCCCTTCGAGCCAAACTCAAAGTATCTAGGGGCTAGCCTCAACCGCAGCTTAAAATTCCTCCCCCACTTAGTCGGCCACAAAAAGAGGATCAACGCTAGGGTTGCGCTACTGCGACGCCTTGTCAGGACAAAATGGGGCTCCTCCTACTCAACCATCCGAACCTCCGCTCTCGCGTTGGTGCACGCCCCCGCGCGTACTGCGCACCAGTTTGGTGCCGCAGCGCGCATGCTGATCAAATCGACGTGCCGTTGAACGAAGCAATGAGACTTATCTCCGGCTGCCTGCGTAGCACTCCCCTGTGCCTGCTCCCCCATCTGTCTGGAATCTTGGCTCCTTGCGACCGCCAGGACAAAGCGTGTCTTCGTCTGTACGACAAAGCTCACTCCGATCACCTCCTCCACTGCGTGCTCTATCTGCATCCAGCGCCGACTCGCTTGCCCTCCAGACACCTGTTGCGGACCTACGTGGAGAACCTGCTTAACGTGCGGCCTCCAGCGATTCCACCCATCCTACAGCAGTTCCTGTCATCATGGTGTACTAAACCCCAAAGCCTCCACTTCCCACGACGGACCTGTATGCAGCTCAACCAGTTACGCACCGGAGTGGCCCGTTTCGCGGCCACCATGTATGCCTGGGGTCTACAAACATCCGACAAGTGTTCATGTGACCAGATCCAGACTGCGCAGCATGTCATGATCTGCATTGCCGTGGGACCCCAGTATCAGTCACCGACCATGACAACCGCCTCCTTCTATTCTACCTATCACGTAGTGACTTCTAACATGTTTATTCCACTCTGATTTGTTGTATCATGCGTTATAATAATATTAATAATTGCTGGCTCGTGGTAGCTTGCAATACAAACAAAAGGAATCAGCACAAATGTTGTCATGCTGATTTAAATACATGTGCAATATGATAAACTCGATTAACTTCCTGTTTGTGGATGTCAAACTTTTCGTAATGGTGCATTAAGCATGCTCATATTTTGTTTTCAGAGATTCCTCCACCTTTCGGTCATGCAATGCTATTGACATTTTAGCTTGTGACATGAAGATCGGTCACGAATTAGTCTCTGCATTTCAAAACTATTTGATTCAGTAAAACATCAGCTACAGATATTGATTGCTGAATTCGTGGAATTGAATGAAGCGTGATTTAGCTTTTGTGTGTATAGCACCAAGTCGTGTGTATATTTGCACATTATTCATAGATCATGACTGACCTGTAGCACAGTGCACTTGGCGGAAACGTAGTCAATAGAATGCTGTGGTATTCTAAATACAAAAATTTGAAAAGTTGCGGATATATAGTAGGCCCTCCAATTAACTAATAATAATTAGTTAACAACATTGATGACATCGGAGATGTATTATATATGTAATTGAAATCAGCTAATACTCAATGAAGACATAAATGTAAGGAGGGACCCTACAGAGTTATTAGCGCTCATTTTTCTTCCTTCTAATTTCCTGTGCTACTCCTTCGCCCAACTTCGAGCCCTGGTCTATTGTCTCTGTAAATGAAAAAAGAGAAAATGGGTGCTGTCTAAAGTTGCTTGCTATCGGGTTCAGCAGGCGGATACAGCTCTTATCCAACGGATCTCGTAGACTTTTGTTGTTGTAGCACAATCTTTCAACTTTACATACGAGCACCGACAGACCGTATCAGACGGTTTCATACTTAATGATAAATAAAAATACTCGACGTTTCATCTTCAATCTGACTGTGAGGAATGACTCTGGTAAGCTGGCTGCTGTTTGTCAGTCTCTGCGAGTGGATTTGAGTGAAGCATGTTGATAAAAGCATTTGTCCATTTGTTCAAACATGTGTCGTGCATAGGAGGTCTTCATATTCTGCGACCTTTCTGGACTACAAAATGTTGAAGATGAAATCAGTGAATACAAATGTCAACATCAATGTAGAAGTCTCAAAATATTGAATACATATATAACAATATAACTCATGATATTGAATACAATATATGCAATAGCATCAAAACATTGAATACATGCATATTTGTCATTCGAAAATCTAACTGATTTCTAACTGACAAACAATTGCGGGATAATCTCTGGATATCAACGTGTCGCTGAAGTTAGCACCAACTTTTTGAATAGAGTTTGTACAGAATAGAAATCCACTTTCACAGATATTATTGATGACGCAGAGTTTGTACAGACAAGAATTTTTCCAAAATTTGAACTCCTTCACCTTCAAAATTCAAATTTAAATTCGAAAAATTGGTGCAAGTATTGGTGCTACCTAGTTAGCGAGTTTGTACAGCATTCCGATGGAAAAATTCAGATACAAGAACAAAAAACAGAGTTTGTACAGCAACTTCCAGCAATTTCCCTACACGAACAACCGGTAAAAACCGCCAAAAACCGATTTTTGTGTTAAAAAATGTTAAGATTTTCCACAAAAGTACTTGGTGCTACATGGAAAATGAGTTTGTACAATGCTCGAACCGGTGGAATAGTTTTCTACTAATCGAGTCTGAGTTTGAACTCCAGCATTCCTACGACCGGTAAATACCGGTTATTATACAGTAGCTACAAGCACCAATACTTGCACCAATTTTTTGAATTTAAATTTGAATTTTGAAGATGAACGAGTTCGAATTTTGGAAAAATTTTTGTCTGTACAAACTCTGCGTCATCAATAATACCTGTCTATGTGGATTTCTATTCTGTACAAACTCTATTCAAAAAGTTGTTGCTGAAGTTGGTGCTAACTTCAACGACATGATATCAACCAGGATTTACAAAAAATACTAACCCAGGGAAGCTCAAAGCTCGTTGTAACAGACCTGAATTTCTTGGATATTGAGAGCAGCATTTGATTTCATAATTCTTTATCTAATTCCAATATTTCGAAATGTTCTCATCATTCCAGATAATGTGGAGAAGACACTCAAAGTTGCTGTGGGATGACAGTTGGATCTTTCAATCTGATGACTTAAAAGGTAAATTAGACGCTTAAGTTTCTTTCTTACTTATTTTTATGATTCTTATTCAGAGGAAGACGTTCATAAGACATTCAACAGCAGAATATCTCTGAAACGTGGCGATGGCAATGAAGGAATTATTCAGATTGTCACCATAAAATCGTAAGTGATACTACTTTGATGTTTGGGTTCGAGTCTAGGTCTCGTCAAACTTCAGTCATTCATTTTTATAGATTGGAAAGAGCCAAGTAAATTGTTAGAATTTATAGTTGCTTATTACTGCAATATATTTCTCCTACTATCCGTAGGTATCATCAGGCAGTTAGTGAATGATTTACAGAATAAAATTTGAAATTCACATCAAGAGATATATAAAGAAAGATATACAAAATATGCAAACTATGGTAAGAGAAGATAAGAGAAGGACCTATGCGACAGGTAGTAAAGGGTTACATAGTACCAATAGCATTTATAGTAAATGATCTGACATGAATTGTCACCTACGGCTGCGGATGATACCTACGGATAGTAGGAGAAATAAATTGCAGTAATAAGCAACTATGAATTCTAACAATTTACTTGGCTCTTTCCAATCTCTAAAAATAAAATGAATACTCAAGGAATATTCCCAATTTTCAGTCTTTCAGAATAACGTCTTTCTTCTAGTATACCCCGCGTTTTATTTCGTTTTTACTCTCATTCCCAGGGTGCTATGGGAGGCCTGGACTGTATTAAAATATCAATGAACATGTTATCATTTTATTTTGTATATTTTTTACCTTAATTTAAATTATTTTATATTATATTTACACAATTTTTATTTATGATTTTGTATACTATTTCATAATGTTTTTATTATACTATGCTTACTTATTTATTTTCCTTTTTAGGTAGACTAAAAGAATCATTTATATTGTGAAAAATTGTGACGACCATTTTCTAATGCTCAACTTTTGAAGTACGAATATTTGACTGTATGACCTTTTCTTTTCCATCCTTGAAAAAGTGAACATCAGCATACTACAAAAGTTAAGTAGCTTTCCTTAAATTTATGTGGCAGGAGTGTAAAGTTGGCTTGACATTTTCACACCAATATTCCCTCAACCGATTATTACCGGCAGCTGCTTTTACTGATCGCGAATGCATACCGCTACCTGCACTGACGCTCACTTCTCAGAACTAGCTATTCTTTCAGTTAACTTTGTTTTCTTGAAGTTTTGGTTACTCACTGACAATCGATGCAATCGATATCAAAATTGATAGCATTGCTAACGAAAAACTTGATGAATATCAACATGGATCTTGAAAATGATTGAATCGGAATCTAGGCAATCATAGGAATTGGAGGGAGATGTAGCTAAAGCGAATTAGCCCGTGTTGTATGAGAGGCCCCTGGTGATATCCAATTTTGTGCGACAATTTGTGTATTCCTTCGAATCGAATGATAGACTCACCTCTTGGCTTATCAGGAGCTTGTAACAGTAATACCAAAAATATAAAAATTTTGAAATATATTTAACAGTATGCATGTAACTCGAGATTTTGTGATCTAATATTAATATTTTTGAATTTTCTGTTTAATTGAATTCAAATTTGTCTTTAAATTAAATTTTCATGATTTATCGTTATGCTCAAATTTGGATGTGCCTGTGCATCAACTATTAGGAGGAGAATTGCACTTTAATCGGGTTGATCAAATGTGTGTTATTTATATTTAGCTTTTATGTATTTAACGTTCATCAAAGAAAAAGACGGCAAATGAAAACTATCGATATATTCATCGCTTTTTTATCAATTAGAATTCGCCCTCGAATGAACCCGTGCATGAAATGATCATGCCCGTGCATGAATCATTTGACCTGCCCTCAAATTAGCCTTCATTTAAATATCACAATTTAGAGGGTTTTAGGAATTTTATAATAAAGCCACTGTCATTGGATTGTAAATACGTATAAGTCTTTGCTTTGTTTATTTTGGTCTCATACAGTAACTAATCATTATTTTTAACATAGGTTCTTGAAGTTTAGATGATCAAAATAACATAGATCATAATTTTTTTATTGCACCGGTGTTGCTTTCCATCATTAACCACTATTTCTTTATGAAATCTACTTTCATTGTCATCATTGGCATGAAATGCAGATCTTATCAAAATGATCGGAAATGATATAATCGGTTGCAGTTCAGCCAATGCTCTTAAGAATCGAAAGAAAATTAACAATTAAAATATAATTGTCAATACCGCATTCACACTCATCACTACATAGTTTCAAGTTCTACTTGCAAATCTTGCTTCTCGCCTCCTTCGTAATCATTTTTCATTTCGATTTCTTCTCCTTTCATTTAAAATTTCCTCCCCCGGCAAAGTCAAATAGCTCGTATGCTCTATTCGAGAAAGACGTCAGTATTTTGAAATGCACAACACATCAATAGCACGGAAAAAATTCTTTCTAATTGATTTTCATTCTCTGATGTACAATAGTAATCTTTTAAAGTATTTCAGCTTATATTTTGAGTATTCATATCGATATTCAAGGATTATTCAATCTTTTCACTGAATTTTAGTTTTGCTGTGTAGAAAAATGATTGAAATGAAATTGGATTGGTGAATGTGCGAATTAGTTTTTCCGCATAATCATTTGTCTCATCTATTTTTAAAGGCTATATGGAACTTTAACTAAATATCCACTAGAATTCAGGAAAAATATATATTGAATTTTAAAAGTGTTAACTAAATTTTTGGACCCTGGTAAATTTGAATGTAGTTTCACTCATCTAAACAACATATGAATTTAACCGAAACTATAATTGCTATAGTCTGCACCTGATTTTGGTTTTCAGAAATGGTAAACAAGCGTTTGTAAAGGTGTTGAAGGATCGAGAGATATCAATTACCAAGCAAATCAGAAGAGAAATAAAGACCATTAGGTGAGATATTGAACGAATGTCTGAATGTACTATTAAAATTAATCTTTTGAAAATACTCATGTCAATTGCATTTATTGAAATTTGAAAGTCCTTTTTTGAGAAAATAAATATTTATTGAATCATGCATGTACATGTATATTGTGCATCCGTTCAAGATAATGCATCCATAGAGCAGCGGAAGCACTCGATCATTCGGCAGCGAACTTGTCAAATCGTTTTGTTAGAATCCTCAAATACGGACTTGCCTCAATGTTCGCGGAATCAAGATCGTCACTATGAAATTGAGTAAATATTTGAAGCTCAATGAAATTGTGCAATCCAACATTGAAATCTATGAAGATTCCTTGAAGAATTTTGATGCAAGCTGAATTCCGATGAAGCAAATTGACGCACAGCTGATGTTTTCTAGATATTAGGTACTATTCATGTAATTATTAAGCAAATGCCATAAACGAAATGTAGTAACGTGGCTGAATCAGAGGCCTTTCGTCCTATCTTCCCATGAAGTAGGTAGTACAAGGACATGGTGATAACCACAAGATAAGTATAAGTACCTTTGTAGAGGAGTTGTCATGTTGCTGACGTGGAGATGCTACAGCACAGACGGAGAGAGATAAAAATTACTAGAAAAGACCTTAGCGTTTAAATAAAAAACAGTCGCTCCCTTCTTTCGGACAAATTTCTTTTATTGTTTTAAAAACATATGTACAAAGGTCCGACGGGTTTCGTCCTCCGACGTTATCAAGGGCACATGAGCTGTACAACTAGGCGAGGGATTAAATAGTAAAAGTGAGCGGTCCATCAAATCATCTCATGTCTTCTGTTCAGGAGAGGTTTATTCTTAGCTATGTGACGACTTCCAGACAACTTCGTGTGAACTGAATTACGTTGTTTGCTTAGAATTGAAAGGTCAAAGTTCTTGATTTATACGTCAGTCAGATTGCTGTGATCTTTATTAACATGTTCAGACAGTGCACTTTTTTGATCGCGATTTTTCAAACTGCGTTGATGTTCAGCATGTCTATGTTTAAGCGGACGACAAGTTTGACCGATATAATTTTTATTGCAGATTTTGCAATTAAAATTGTAAATATATTTATCGTTGCAAGTAAATCTGGGTCCCACAGCAGAACACACATTGCAATGACATGCATTGTTAGGAGAACAGCGCTTTGGAATATTAGCCAAAACCTTACCGGGTTTAGAAGTGATACGGATAGGGAGTTTAAATTTATTTGTTAAAGTTTTCATTTTTCTGCAAAATTTATCATTAAAAAAATCTAGAGATTAGTTAACAAATTTTCCACCGTTTTTAGACTTAGATTTGCTATCTTTCGTTTTACAATTGGTATTATAGAAGCTATTGCTATTAAGCCGATGTTTCATCAGAGGTATGCTAGTCTCAAGTTCATCTCTACTAGAACCTCTGTCAGAGACGTATTTCATGCTATTTTTGACATAGCTTGGAAGCCAACTATCTTTTTGTAGCGAAATGCCCGAATGGCATTCTTTAGAGAACCATTTATAACTTAACTTTTTATTGATGGCTATGCTAACACCAAGGAAATTAAGAAAATTATTTTTGGGTACATCTAAAGTGAATTGTATGTTGTCATTCATGGAATTAAATGTGTGCAAAATTTTTGGAAGAGATGCATCATTTTTTGGAAACGGACCAGCAATAAAGATCACATCAATCTGACTGACGTACAAATCAAGAACTTTGACCTTTCAATTCTAAGCAAACAACGTAATTCAGTTCACACGAAGTTGTCTGAAAGTCGTCACATAGCTAAGAATAAACCTCTCCTGAACAGAAGACATGAGATGATTTGATGGACCGCTCACTTTTACAATTTAATCCCTCGCCTAGTTGTACAGCTCATGTGCCCTTGATAACGTCGGAGGACGAAACCCGTCGGGCCCTTGTAAATATGTTTTTAAAACAATAAAAGAAATTTGTCCGAAAGAAGGGAGCGACTGTTTTTTTATTTAAACGGTTAATGGTTCTCTAAAGAATGCCATTCGGGCATTTCGCTACAAAAAGATAGTTGGCTTCCAAGCTATGTCAAAAATAGCATGAAATACGTCTCTGACAGAGGTTCTAGTAGAGATGAACTTGAGACTAGCATACCTCTGATGAAACATCGGCTTAATAGCAATAGCTTCTATAATACCAATTGTAAAACGAAAGATAGCAAATCTAAGTCTAAAAACGGTGGAAAATTTGTTAACTAATCTCTAGATTTTTTTAATGATAAATTTTGCAGAAAAATGAAAACTTTAACAAATAAATTTAAACTCCCTATCCGCATCACTTCTAAACCCGGTAAGGTTTTGGCTAATATTCCAAAGCGCTGTTCTCCTAACAATGCATGTCATTGCAATGTGTGTTCTGCTGTGGGACCCAGATTTACTTGCAACGATAAATATATTTACAATTTTAATTGCAAAATCTGCAATAAAAATTATATCGGTCAAACTTGTCGTCCGCTTAAACATAGACATGCTGAACATCAACGCAGTTTGAAAAATCGCGATCAAAAAAGTGCACTGTCTGAACATGTTAATAAAGATGGTTGTACAGCTCATGTGCTCTTGATAACGTCGGAGGACGAAACCCGTCGGGCCCTTGTACATATGTTTTTAAAACAATAAAGGAAATTTGTCCGAAAGAATGGAGCGACTGTTTTTTATTTAAACGCTACAATGCACCTCCCGTACAATGGACGCTTTATTTTACAAAGACCTTAGGCTCATAAAAGTATTGTTGCATATTAAAAATGGGTCCGAATGTCTTTTTTGACTGCACATTAGACGGTCATGGTCATGTTCAGGTACTGGTACTGTGATTGAGGTGTAGAGCACTGTCAGACGTCCCTCTATTTCAAGCTATTTTGTTAATTTTAAGAACTTATCAAGATCTCACACATGAAACATTTACCTTAAATCATGTTAACGAAAAGTATACGATATATCCAAATAATATAATTTATTGCAGAATCCCATCTTAATATGTAACAAAAATTGTACCTTCATTAAAAATCTACACGTTTTCAAAGCTCACAGTTTTTTCTTATCATGTTCGTCTAACCGTTGATCACTCAAAAGATCAAAAACATTTGCTGATAAATCGTATTGTCAACTTATGGCGGTACAGATTTCTTTTCGACAGTTGTCTTGTCATTGAAGATGGAAAAAACTTTCATATTTCCTCCTTTTGACCAGGGATAGGGGAGCATTGCAATATCCAGACTAATATAAGAATTAGAACTTGTACATATTCAAATTTCTTCAAGCTAAATACTTGCATTTGTATGAAGTGTTTCATCTAACCTTTTATGAAGCTTTTACGTCACTACTCCCCATACTTAGGGCTTGGACGGTGCTGACATAGTCAGACTTACGGAGCGTTGTAGTACTTTTAGTCCGGATGCCCTTCCTGCCGACTGCCAATGAAACCTTCGGGGCTCGACCTCTGGACCAAAAGATCAATAGGCCAAGCACTTAACCACTGTGCCACGGAGACCACAGTGGTCCAAGTTCATCTAACCTTCTAGTTGAACATTCATTGCACTTCTTACTTATGTTGCCGTAAGTTGAGGATTTTTTTATTCCATTGAATTCCCTCGACTGGATACTTTTCTATTGGCGGAAGTAGTTCATCGTCTGAAAATTCTTGACATGATCTTCTAACAAATAACACATTTTTTGCATATCTTTGCAGGATGCTTGATCATAGAAATGTAAATCCATTCATTGGATTCTGCGTCGATTCCCAGCAATTTCTCATGGAGTATTGCCCCAAAGAAAGTCTGCACAATGTTTTGATTAGAGCTGATTTAAATTTGAACTGGCCATTCAGGTAAGATTTAGTGACTTCAGTTTAAGCGAAGTAATTGTCATAGCATTTTACTCGAGCACATAAAATACACTGAATGCTGTACAAGCTTTAATTCACAACAGATACACGTTCAATCAATTGGTACGTTGAAGTATTGCAGCCATTAATAAGCTAAGCAATTGTAAATAATTCATCAACTACAAACAACCCTGTGTTTAATAGCGATCTATCGTGAGGTGTCATTATCAGACCCTGAATATGGGACTACATAAGGAATAGATCAAGTAATCATGTATCATGGATGCTGATGGAATATCTTGAGTGCTATCGTTATTGTGAAAGTAAATGTCAAAGGTTCAATGCGTAATGTACCTAAACAACGGTTTGCTTTTCAGTCAAAATCAGGATGTTTTTGATCTAGGGAATTCGTCATATTCCAAGGGTTCTTCGGTGAAGGTCAGAGTCACACGAATCTTTCCCGGAAATTTTTATTAAAAAAAGTGGTATTGCAGATTTCGAAGGTTTAGTGTTATTTTCTTTCGTAGCATGCTGCATTGCTGACAACGTTTCAAAAATGCTGTATATTCTGCCTACATATGCTGTATATGTAAGCTGCTACGTCGAACGGAATGTTTATTGCGATGCTGTCCTTCAGATAAAGCGTTATGAAAGACAGCGTTTCTCTGAACTGTCACTAATTTCAATGTAAAATGCTACTACTTATAATTAATGAACAATACAGTTAAGATTAAGTCGAAAATGTATTGTAGAAATAAAAGCAATGTCGTATCAGTTGAACACGCAGATCTTGTGTTTTTGGTGACCATACAGTATGCAAGGTAGTGACAGTCTCAAGGCAGACATAGGTTGCAGACCAAGTATTTACTGGCAATGTTCCTAAATTTAGACAATTTTCTCGAATTTTTGCAATGAAGAGAAATTCAACGACTACCGTCGTCTGCCAACTTATGACTAAGTGAAACCCACCAATCCATATCAGAGCCAAGCAGCTTTTTTTCATAATTAGCAGGGACTGCGAAGCTTCGAGATTCGATTTGAATCAAAAAAAATTCGAACCGGTTTGCTTCGGCTGGCCAAAAATTGCTTCAATTACTTTATTTTTTATTTGTATGCTCTTCTGGTTCTGCACGACTTTTGCGTGAAATTTTAATAAGCCTGTGATGTTGGATTCTCACTGAAAGCGGTCGAAGACATTGAAGACAGGAGTAAGTCGGAAGCAATGCTAGGCCTACATAGTGCGTGCTACACATTGTTCAGATTACTTGTGGTTGCAAGCTGGGCTCCACAAAGCATTTCAAATCAAGCAGTGATCATGAGCCCGAGCTTCCATGATTTTCAATTTCCAAACCCGGGCTAGTCCAAGCTTATGCAACCCTTATAGCTATCAAAGCATTAGGTAATCATTTATATAGTTGTGCAAGCATGACTTGGAATTGACGAATTTGTCGGCATATTTCATCCTGCTACATATTGTCGTGAATTCAGTCTATGTTTAATTAAGGATGTTAATTGCAGACAGTGACAGCATGGGAAGTCATGCATTTGAAACGATAACTTGACGACATAATATTTTAAGGACTTGTTCTAAAAATTCTACTATTATTTTTGAAAATTAAGACAGAAAAGATAGAATCTACTGATTTTCAGCTGATGAAAATTGGTACCTTCCAGGGCTCAGGATTTAAGTATAGGAGCGATTGGTGAAGGTTACATTTCCAGTCACAAATGAGATTCAAAGGACTTCTACAAGCCTGAGGTTGAAAACCTAATTTCCACCTTCAAGCTATCTGGCAAGACAAAGACCAATGTGAAGTCGAATGTCAAATCGATATCCACTATAACCTGTAATCTAGCGTCAGCATGTCATTCGAAGTAGGCGAATTGTAGGGGGAGATCAGAGAGATCTAAGAAAATCAGATGCACTAATTTGAGTGTTTATTTCATTGAGTAGCATAGCGTCAATGTATCCTTCAACATCTATTCAGAAACGGTTTTGATATGCCTATATACTTTCTTATTGATTAAGAGTATATTTGGTTACTTTTTGTCCACTGGAGCGTGAGGATCATGACATGACCAGTTTTCTCGATATTCGAAATCTTTACAATTCGTTGCTTGGATGGCATTAATGGGAGATAGATTACGCTCCTTTGATATCGCAAGGCTTACCTAATGCGCGTTTGCGTCCATCGTGGAGCCTTTATAAGTAGCAAAGAACTGGCTTTCGATACACTTGGAAGAATTGACGTTGAGCTCATAGTACGAATCCACAAGAGTCTCTGTATCCTTCGGTTAAGCAAACCGTAAATCAAAAAAGCTAAAGAAGGTCTATCATGAAAATTTTCAATGATTCGATTCGACTCAAAATTTGCCGATTCGCAGATCCCTATAATAGATATATATAATGGATATATATTCCTATATATCCATGTAACTTATTTTTCCAGTTTATAATCTATTTCTGCTTTTAAAACATCAAATCGATTGAAGAATTCGAGCACATTTCAAAAATCGAATCATGTTTCAAATAATCATGTGACTGTGACTCAGAATAACAGCTCAAAATACATCTACGAAATTGTCCAGTCAAGAAACAAGGTGAGGGCTAACAATCTCGTGAGAATCCATTTTTTGGTCAAAATGTGCGTTTAATTTTTTGGTCAAAATGTGCGTTTAATTCAGTATGCGCATTTAATTTGAGCCATACAGCCTTGCATTTGCATTTAGTATCTACATAAACATCCAATCTCTTACAGGCTATCGTTAATCACGGATGTTGCGAACGGAATTTCATATCTTCATGAAAATAGAATTATTCACGGTCACTTGACATCTTCTAACTGTGTAGTAGACGATCGATGGACATGCAAAATAACTGGTGAGTTTCGGCACAACATGCTTAATATCGTTTGATTAGTGAGACGAGTATTTCCTTTCGTTATGGGATTTCTTGTTGCAAGTTGAGTGTATTTGAATAATTCCATTTGTGACCATTTATTGAACCAACTTGGAATTTACATCTGCTATCTGAATACAAGCAAAATGAATTGCAAAATGTAAAATAACTAGCATAAAATGTTTTATAGTGAATAAAGTGCACTGTGATTAATGCAGTTTGCGGAATGTGATACAACCTTTTGTTTTAGAACACATTTCATCTCGTCAAATTACAGATTATGGTCCGGATGTATTTTTCTACCAGTCAAAAATCCATAAATACAATCATTTTATTGGAAGATCGGAAAATAGACCGTATATTCCGCCGGAGGCATTAAGTAAGTTCAACTTGTGTTTTCATTGCTAACTGAAGCTCCTGTCAGAGTTCAAGTGTAGTCAATAAAGCGTGGTCTTCTAAAATCTTTTAACTTGTTCAACGTGTTCAACTGAAAAAATCTTGCATGGAATCTAGAATTTGGTCTCCGCAATCCACATGCTTTCACGCTCTCAAATTTTGTCGAACATTGACGATTTTCACAATATAGCAATCAAAATTTTTGTTTGATTTAAATAGTACAGATTCACATGAAATTTAAAGAGAACAATTACAAAGTAATGAAACACGAGGATTGTAGTTCCATCACCTTCAACGTGACTGTTTTGTCCAAATTATCAGTGAGTGTAAAGCGTTTCAATATGTCGAATCACCCTCTTTTATGTGTCTGATAACAAAACTTGTTAATGGCAGATATTGAATAGGGACCTGTAAACCTTCGAGATCTGATTTGAAATCATGATTCGAAAAAACCTCGGCTGATAAAAATAAATGCACTTTTTCTTTTGATTTATGGCACCTTCTCGTTCGACGCGTCTTGTGGCAATACGAGCGACGGATGACGATGTCGTATTTTCACTAAAAGCGGTTGAATGCGTCTGAAGAAGCTGCTGTCACTACTTCTGAATATAGTTTGAAGTACAATAAAGCCATCACTATGACACACTTAGGTCTACTATATTCATGAAATAGTGATTATGGTTGAGTACTATGAATGCTTCGATGCCTTTAGTGTGAAAAAGAAAACATCTTGAGTGAATCTTGAAAAATGATAATTGATTGTGCAAGCATAATTGATTGTCAATACATTCAAATGGTTAGAAATATGGCGGAACAGGGCCATGCCTAATAACTCATAGGTCCGACTAATTTTCAAAAAGTCATTACCATCTTTATATGAAACTTGAGTATTTGGAAGAATTCAGTTGTTTTTTAATTATCTCAATGATAAAAAAGTGTCTTTTGAATTTATATCTGTAGTTCTGTATACAGGACACATGCAAAAAATCGAAAAGCTTCATGAAATACTTTCTTTCAACCAGTCACTTTTTGTTGAAAATTGACAAAAATCTCCAAAGTCTTCTAATCGGCAAATAATCGACCGATTAGTAATTCACATTGATGTAAATTTGCAAGATTTGCATATTTACTAGTGGGATTATTATTATTGAAGATGTTATAGCAATCGTTGACAATTCTGTTCAGTAGATTCAATGGCATTGACTTAATCAATGTTTCAACTCCTACTGAAAAGTGTATGCTCCAACGCCTACATTTTCGACATCATCTCTCATGAGGTCGCTATCAGGCGGTTCTCCTCGAGTATTTTGCTGATTCCTCCACTACTCTATTATCAGTGGATGAAAATCCTATCTAAATAGAATAATGAAATGTTGAGTTGCATCCTCAGTTGAAAAATGGGAACAGACCTGAATAGCTGCCGTTTCATCCAATATCAGGAATCATCAGCAGGCATAGAAATAGATTGTTTATCTGAAGTTGACTAGAATGGAAATTGACTCAAGGTCGCGGCACATCCGGGGGAACTAAGTTGGGGCATGAACCACCAATGAAAAGCTTCGATTTACACATGTGACTGATTCTAATCCAATCATACAGACGTTGGCAGGTGCATCTAAGTGAAAATGCGTGCGATTTATGTGCCGTTATTGTGCATTGCATGAAGCTCAATTTCCATTCTATAGGTTTTATTGTTGTCAATTTCTATGTCAGCAGGCCTAGTTCACATCTCTCAACATCGACACAACTCCCTATTTAAAGTTGCAGCCATGCCCGGGTAAATTTGAGATTTGCAATCAGCAAGTTGGTGAATTTTCAACGGGCATTCATTAAATATCACCTTAAACACACTGCTGCAAACCGCCTTAGAGCGCGTGCAGAAATTAATAAATGTTGCTTTTTGCAAACACAATGTAAATAAAATAATTAGATATTGCAATTAATTAATATTTAATTATTTTATTTGCATTGCGCTTGCAAGAAGCACCGTTTACTAATTATTGCAGGTGCACTAACTTAGGAGATTTGCCAGCATCAATGAAACTTCGTAAGCGAAACGTCTACCACAGTCTGGTTATGTTATTGATAGAACTATGTCCGATGTTATGTGTGGCAGATCTTTTCACTTTCGTTATGATTTTGCTCTGATCAAAAATATGTAATTTTTGAAAGATTGCAAATAATGTACATCTTTAGACATTTATTCTAAAATTATTGACATTATTTGTTAATAGCAATTTCTTTTTCTTCATTGAAGAATACGACTTTGAATCTGATCCACCTTCGTCTTGGGACGTATATGGATTTGGTGTCATTCTGATAGAAATTGCTCGAATGAAAGATTTGGTCGAGGTGAGTTGATCAGCAGTAAGGCACCATGAGTTGTCAACAGCAAGGCACAGGTCTGCTAAATTCAATAAAAGTGAGAAGTAAAAAGCTTTGCACATGTTTTTTGCGTTGCACCATTTTGCGTTGTGAGTGAAAGGTCAAGACTGTATGGAACAAGAATCACGTTTAAGCTAATGTTGAGATGTGTAAAGGTATGATGAATGCAGGGTCCCCGCGGTCCTTTTTTGTTCTTATTTGACTTTTTTCGGCTGAACAATTGCGCGGAACCCTGTGAATGAAGCTCTTGCATCACTATTTTCCTGGCTTGCCGTTGGACGAGATTTCTTCGTCCCATTCCTACAGGATTTTTCAAAATTTGCGATTTTTCCCATAATAATTCCCGAGCCAAATATCTTTTTGATTAGCTGAGTTGACTGATTCCATTAGCAGTTAGGTTAGGGGATCGGGACATTCTATACTACTGCAAGTTTACCGTGTATATGCATGATTGGCTGAAATTTAGTCTTGATACTCCATGGAACTTGCAACTTTTGGGTAGCATGTATGCTGTTAGGTGATAAAATCAAGTGGCTCTACAAATACCAGTAGGTGTACAATCCATGATATCAGACTACAATAGATTCAGTCAACTTGCATTTCGAAAACCAATGCCTTCCTTGCTAGAAGTCATTATATGCTCCATTACGGGTAGGCCTAGCTGTTCTCAACTAGTCATGCCTAAAATAGTAAAAAAAAAACACTATCGATGCATAAAGTCAGTCTAATACTTGTATAAACGTGACAGCCCTACTACACATGTGTCCCTACATAAAATATTCCTCCTAAACGATGAGAGTGAATGCGTGCTTGTAGCAATTGTAGCGCTATTAAATGGATCGTCAACAGTATTTACCTAGTCTATACAGGTGTATTTGTACATGTGTAGTTCAAGAGTATATATTCCACCATATTGCTCATACGATGCAGTGTCTAGTCAACCTGCAAGAAGCTGGTCAATACAGTAGGCCTAAGTACATTTGTCCGTATTTGAAAATACACTACATACATATGTGCGAGGATCAAAAACAGAAGTTTCAACCAGACATGCTTTTATTATATCTTACATATTGTACATCATATCACACAATCTGATTCCTAATCAAGATGAGAAATTTAATATCACCGAACAGGCATAAAAAAAATGTTACTTACAAGCGTGAAACAAAAATTATCGTAAATTTCTATTACTCAACTTGCTTTAAAGCCTCTGTTGCAGCAGCAGGTTATTAAGAATAAGAATAATGTCTATGCTTTATCATTCCATGCATAATTTTCTTTAGAAATGAAGACTGATATTATCATCATATCTTGCATAAATATTGTCATAACTATGAAATCGTGACGCAGATGTAAGAAGCAATAATAAGCTCTATTGACATTTCTCGCATTTTATGGGAATTCACGTAGCTGAAATTGCTATTCCCATTGCAAATCCCGCTTCCACGGCAAGCCTGCTATTTTTCCAATGGCGTTTAGACGGCACTGACATGCTCAGATCTTGCTGGAGCGTTGTGATGCTTTTATCTTGAATGCCCGTCCTGCCGACTTCCACTGTTATTTTCGGGATTCGACCTCTATACCAAAAGATCGCAAGGCCAAACATTTAGCCACTGACAGTGATACCATCGTATATTAAATAAGTGCATTTACAATAGCGGTGAATTATGGTTCATATATCATAGCATTAAGATAAGCAATTTCTAAATAATTAAAAATAAAGAAGTCACTCCCTTCTATTTACGACTTTTTATTCCAATAAGTTAAAAAGAAGCACCCGACGCGTTTCATCCGAAGACAGTCTCAAGGGTGGCGTACAAATGTGGAAGGATCCTTAAATACTGATTAGGCATAGTTGTGGCAACTCATTAAACTTGTTCATGACGTCTATTAAGTTTTGCCATTTTCATCGGTATGAAGCGTGCTTCAGCCATTCTAGTTGTAATCGCATTAAATTGTTGAATAAGGATCTCACAACTAAAGTCAGTTATTTCCATCTCTCTACCAGCATGAAATTTTAGATGATACTCGCTCAAAGCACTTTTGGAATCTCTGTTGCGAATACTACGTTCGTGTTCTTGATAGCGCAACTTGAAAGGTCGACAACTTTGTCCAACATAGAGGTCATTGCACCAAAAGCAATTAAAACAATAAACTAGATATCTGCTTTTGCAGTTGTATTTAGGACCAATTGTCTTCGGACGAAACGCGTCGGGTGCTTCTTTTTAACTTATTGGAATAAAAAGTCGTAAATAGAAGGGAGTGACTTCTTTATTTTCAATTATTTGGAAATTGCTTATCTTGAAATGAACCTCCCGTATCGACGCACAACGAGTGAACATAGCATTAAGTTGTTTTATTCTTCTGCAACACTTTTTTAAGTTAAACAATCACGCAAGCATCACTATGAAAATCTGTCACAATCGACAGAGTTTCAATTGTAAATTATGAAGAAATGATTGATATTTCGGACCATGCTTTGTGTCTGAACTATGTTTCTTAATACTACTATTTGGCATGATGATTAAAATTAATTAAATGACAAGCCAAACTTTTCTGATTTGCGGGTCTTAACCAAATAAGGGATATCTAGAGTCAGAATAATTTGATATTTTTTCTCTGATTCAGTGATTGATACAAGCGATGCGGGAGATCTCACAATATCTCTTAAATGTTTGAAACTTGATATCAGTAGAATTAATTCTCTACAAAGCAGTTGAACGGGTGGCTTTCTTATCGAATAAGATAACATGGCAACGACAATATTTAGATAAAAAAAATAAGGCACAGATAAATTGTTAATGAGTTTTATGAAGATATCAAAATATAGCGTGTATGGATTATTCTATACCTCGGAAGTTTTCTGTGTTTACGAATCTGCATTAGGTCTTCTCAAGAATAGACATAAAATGAAATATTTTCAACTTTTCTGAAATGCTGGGGAATTTTCTACGTGGTTCTTAGTTCACTTGCATTCCAGGAAAAACCTCCATCCCTTGAAGAAAATTCGAATTGGAGTCCTCCACTACCTACAGAAGATGACTTTGTTTCGAATGATGACAGTCTTGTTCCAAATTTTATGGATTATCTCAAAGTAAGCCTTCTGTTAATTCTAATATGGAAAGCTTGGAAAAGGTCGGAATTTTTCCTATCTTACTTTCGAAAACATAAGAAACGAATACATAAGTGGAAGTAACTATTGACGTAATGCTGAAAAATAGTTCATCTCATAATCATAAAATAATAATTAAAATCATAATCTGATCGAACAGTATTAGTGACGATTGAGGATGAACAATAAAATCATAGTAGAGTAGGATGCATAGAGTATATAGTAAGCATATAGTAGGTAGAGTGTCGACTCAAAAAGTATCTGTATACAGTAAAATTTTTATATGAAAAGATTTAGTTTTTTGCGGAGATAACGTTCTAAATTTTTTTTTTGATGGACTTATTTTTTTGATGAATTTCATGGAACGCATTTAATGCAAGTCTCCATGACAAACTTGAGATCTCATTGTGCTTATTGGCTGAAATTTCAAGTTTCTAATTCCATTTTCACATCGGTATGATTTCATGATTCACTAAATTTATATCTCATTTCTTGAATCTGAATAGTAGTGTGAACCCATTTACATATTTTTGAGTTAGCTGTGATCATAGAGGTTGTAATCTTTGTCTTTGATTTTGATATTTTGCTCTTTCAGTGGCAGGTACTTTGTGATATGACCACGTTTGAGAAAATACTCCTGAGGCTAAGCAATAGAGCCTTGTCCCATCGTATTGCCAATTTGACACAGTCTGTTACCTCTTCAAAGTTGACATGATACGGAGGATTTGTAAAATACTATTATTCCTTCTAGTCCGGGGGCTGAGGGGGGTTGAGTGTGCAAAAATATGTCCCCGCATTTTGACTCTTGATTCTTGTAAAGGATCCCTAGGATGATAAAAAACTTGGGTAGACATTCCAGATCGAGGACCATGACCCCTAAATTCAAAATGGCGTCCAAGATGGCCGCCACGTCATTGCCGTCATAATAACAGAGCATAGAAGTCACAAAGCATCGTGATAATGGAGTCTATTCCTAGGTTAACAGGGTCGAGCAATCTATTGAGACTATTTACAAGCCAATTCAACAATCTCAAGGTCAAATAAATGCAAAATGGCCGCCCCATGAGGCCACCAAAATCCAAGAAATATTCATTTTTTATTATAATTTTATGCTTTTGGTTACAGAAGTGCCATGGCATCGTGATAGTGCAGTCTATTCCTAGGTTAACAGGGTCGAGCAATCTATTGAGACTTTTTCTTAGATCGACTTGCGGCACCGTTTGTTTCTACTTCCCAAATGTTTACTTAAGCGATAAAAAACAATAGAAAATTTCAAATATTTTACTATGGTATTTTCTATTGAAGTTTATCATACACGGGCTTCGCACCATTTGAAGATATCATGGCAGATTTACTCGCATCAATAGGTTTAGAGACATTCAAAGGTTGATCATAGTGGTTTTCTAGGAACAACCGAACGTCTCTGTTTGAAAAATTGGATTCACAGAGCTTGTTAATTTTATCACGAAGCTCGCTCAAAATGAGACCGTGACCTTCCCTCAAAGGAGAATCAATTTCCTGCTGCAATCTTTCGAACGATTTATTTCGTGCAATACTGTCAGTAGGCATGCCAGATTTACTTATAGCACGTTCGTACGAGTATTTCATAAGATAATTTCGGATGCAGTTTTTGTGACAATATATATCAGACCCAAATACTGAGTGAATGTCCTGTAAATCACTCATTCGATAGTAGACGTCATCCTGAAAAAATACCACAGCTTTTAGCAGTTTCTCAGCGCGTACATCTTCGCAAACTCTGAATTTATGTGAACTTCTTTTCAATTTCTCTCTTCCACAAACCTTACATATTATTTTACCTGGTGGAAATCCTTCAGATGGACGATTTCGTGCCATTATTTTTCCTCACGTTGTGCGGCTGCATGTGATTTCTTCTTTGATTCCTGTGTCAGGTTCTGATTTTTCTATCTCTTCTTCAGATTTCTTCATTTTTTCTTTCATTCGATCTAGGGTCTTCTTAAGAGTATACGACTTATAGCATTTGTTAGTAACATGATATACAAAGTCATCTTGATTTACTTGTTCCAATCTTCTTGCAACGACGTCATTGCGTATTCTAGACGATTCGAGAATTTTCAGTCTTGATTCTGCTGTGCTGCTAGTTGCTTCTGTTGTATTTGTCTGACAAATGATGCACTTTTTAACATTGACATGTGGCAACCCTGATTGACTTCTCTTTAGAGGAATTCCTTCCATTTTTGTCATTCGGACAGTGTGGATCCTGAAAGCAAAAAGAAGCATGGTTGAGAAAGATAGCAAAAGAAACCTAAAGACGATTGTTTACAAGATAGTCAAATATTAATGTGATGCATATCAAATTTGAGCATAGGTTCTGGGCTCCCGTCAGGGATGCCATTCCCTGGAATCTACTTCTGAATAGAAGATGGCCAGCTTGGTATGCTGAAATGAATTTCATATTAGAGGCAACAAAAACTTGAGCATAGGTTCTGGGATAGGCCCTGGAATCTACTACTGAATAGAAGATGACCAGTTTGGCATGCTGAAATGAAAATCCTTTGGGTGTGGCAAAGTAATACACTAAAGGAGTAAATAAGGCTATACATAATGCTAAGTCTTGTTAAATGAGGCATATAATTAAGTCATACTACTTGGTTAAATAGGCATAGTTATCAATGTATGTAGATATTTGGTATATAGGAAGCGTAATCAGCGATGCATTCTGTATACACATACTCGTACGTCGTAAGATAGTAGCACTAATAAGAACACAAAAAATGACATCAGTTCAAGCAACGCACGAGCTGAAACAAGGAGTCCTGTTTTAAGGTTTGATGGAAAGTTTTCACAAAAAAATGACTCACCATTCTGGAACTTCATTGGAGTGTGGCGGATCGTATCGTAGATGAACTTGGTATTCTTCACACCATCGAAGTTGCAAAAAAGCGTTCCCTTTCGTGATGGCGATGCAATGACGACACCAGTGATTGGTAGATAGTTGAGCGAAACGGTTATTGTATCCAGTGAACACAGGCTTATGAAATGAACAACTACATTTTGCATTATTTTACATTTACAGATAGCAATTACATCTAGGATATACCCCGAGACAATGGTCCTAAAAAACAAATCATTAAGCCGGTTCCCTACAATAACCAGTCAGAAATAGGCGGCCATTTTGCATTTATTTGACCATGCGATGGTTGAATTGGCTTGTAAATAGTCTCAATAGATTGCTCGACCCTGTTAACCTAGGAATAGACTCCATTATCACGATGCTTTGTGACTTCTATGCTCTGTTATTATGACGGCAATGACGTGGCGGCCATCTTGGACGCCATTTTGAATTTAGGGGTCATGGTCCTCGATCTGGAATGTCTACCCAAGTTTTTTATCATCCTAGGGATCCTTTACAAGAATCAAGAGTCAAAATGCGGGGACATATTTTTGCACACTCAACCCCCCTCAGCCCCCAGGACTATTCTGTATTGCTATCATGATCAGTCAAATCCCAAAAGATTTTTCCATAGCTGTAAAAATTTGCATATCTCACATATGGTGGTGGGTCTGAACACAAGTACATTTGATGAAATCGAAACTGTGTGCACATGGGGATTTAATTAATGCTGAGTTGATACTCTACTACTCTACCTAATATGTTTGCCTAAAAAGTCCTACAGTGTGCAATTTGCAGTTTACAGGTTGCTAAAAAAATAGTTTCTAGGGTTATGCTAGGTTGGCTGTCCAATTAAATGTAGTATTTAATGGCATGTGTGCTATTCTTGAATTTTGGGGCTTGAAATCTTATATTTTTTGGCAGCTTATCGGACGATGTCGCCAATCTGAGGAACTACGACCGTCATTTGATGTTATTCGAAAACAACTGATGATCATAAATCCGAATAAACTGAATGCGTTTGACCAAATGATGAATCTGGTAAGCGTTTTCTCGGTTTTTTTGCTTCACTTTATCTCCATTTTCAGTTAAATATGCACTGATGTTTTCCTTGCAAGATGCAAGACTCTATTTGATTTAATACATGTCCCTTGGAAACATTTGAATTTTTCAGGAAGCAATTTTTATCTAAAAAGATCGCGTGTTACCAAAATATTGTGATATCAACCACTATATATATATATATATATATATATATATATATATATATATATATATATATATATCAACTTGTCTACGTAATATAGTAAATGTAAGTAGTAGTTGCAATATCTAAGGTGGCATGAGGTCGGCTATAGCTGTACATAAAGAATGGTGAGATAGCCATGTTGTTGCCTGGACCAAATAGGTTTTACTTGTTGCGGTTTTTACGTGCGAGTTCAATAATATTAATACATGAAATTTGATCCCGATCCCGAAGTCCCCAGTTATCGTTAGATCAGCGACTACACAGCATCTATTTCTTGACCTTGAATGAGTCAATCGCGATCAGGAAATCCTATGACTGCGAGATGAAACAGTAATGAAGCAGAGACACCATGTCCAGTTATCATTATGAAAATAAAACCGATGCAATACGTAGGCGGGCACAAATGCATTAAAATAAGTGACATATAAAAAGGAAAAAATATATAAAATAGAGTCAACAGAGACGTCTGTGCTGACGTCGTTATCAGTGCCAAATCCAAGTTGTAAAGTAGGGCGACTGTCTTGTCAATAAAAAAATAGACTGTTAGTGGTGTAGACACAAATAAATGCTGGAAGTAATGGACATAGAAATAGAATAACTGCTTAATTGCTTGCTCCCGATCATGGGTTTCTCTATATACATGTATAGTAAAGTAAGGATAGGACACTGAATGAAAAGCTATACGAAAGAAGTGCCATCGATTACCAAGTGAACTTCTACCTGAGTTGGAAAAACTTCATTCTTCTCGTAAATCGCAAGTTATATCGATGCCGAAATTTCAAGTCATGCTGTAAGTGTACATATATATTTGAAAAGATTTTTCCTTTTTTCTGTCAGTGTCACTGTATATTTTTCTATGTAGTACTCAAATCCTTTTTAATAGGGAATCCATTCCCTCCAAGAAAGTAAGATCCTGAAGTCAATTTTCAAGTCTTGTGACAGTATCTAATTATGGAATGTCAAACCTCCTGAATAATGATGACCTTGGAATAATGATGATATGAGCCAAATAAAACGGTGTTTTTGAACATATAAATCTGGGTGATAAGTAAGAAAACAATGTCGTTATAAAAGTGATGTAATTTGCTCTTTTTCACATACAACTAACAGTTGAGAATAACGGAACGTTGTGATTCATTGTTATAGGAAGGCGATCCAGATAAGATAGCTTAAGGAACATCGACTTTTATTTTTTTGGTCACACAAGCGCTTTCGAGGACGCACAGCGCCTCATCCTCGTGAAAAGTGACAATGACATGTTAAGACATGCATCAGACACAGTTGAAAAGTAATCACTAGTACAATACTTGAATGGCAGAAAAACAAAGGTCAAAGACAACAGGCGAGTTACTCATCTGCAATAGAGAAGTGTTGGAATACTGCTAGCAGGAAAAATACAGGAGTATGTACAAGAATGGCCAAAATTATCAGGAGAGAAGCAACAAACAGGTAATGAAAGTCAAATTGTTATTATCACCAAGCATTACCAATGTCATGCTTCACACGGTATCCACTCTCCAGATTCTTGGACCAAATGGCTTCCTTTATAATTCTGCGTCTCCAGTGAGGCTCTTTCTCGTGGACAGACATGCTGTCCAAATCCACTGCGTGGCCACTCTCCCTATCTCTCTGTTTCTGTAACCGCTCGTACAGTGAAAACTCTTCTTACAAAGGTCTTCTCTTCCTCAAATTTCTCTCCATGGGAACAAATGCCATTGAAGTCGATCAAAAATTTGTTGCGAAACCATTGACTATTGTTCTCCTTGTTCCCATGGAGAGAAATTTGAGAAAGAGAAGACCTTTGTAAGAAGAGTTTTCACTAGGAACGGTTACAGCAACAGAGAGATCGAAACTGCGTTGAGATCAACCGAGTGTGCGGCCTCTCAGACCTCCCAATCACCGTCTCCATCACATCGATTTCCTCTGCCCTACGTGTCAGGTGTGTCTGACAAGATGACCAGTATCGTGAGCGAGGTTGGAGTCCATGCATCAATGAAGCCTTCTTGCTCTCTCAGATTACTCTTGGTGAATAAAAGACCTGCCCCTCCAAAGACCTTGGGGGCAGTATACAATATCAAGTGTTCTGACTGCTCCTGGAACTATGTTGGTGAAGCAGGGAGATGCATTCGAGATTTTCATTAAGAGCACAGACGATCAGTGCGCAATATGGATGTGGACCGATCAGAGATCGGTTACAGAAACAGAGAGATAGGGAGAGTGGCCACGCAGTGGATTTGGACAGCATGTCTGTCCACGAGAAAGAGCCTCACTGGAGACGCAGAATTATAAAGGAAGCCATTTGGTCCAAGAAGCTGGAGAGTGGATACCGTGTGAAGCATGACATTGGTAATGCTTGGTGATAATAACAATTTGACTTTCATTACCTGTTTGTTGCTTCTCTCCTGATAATTTTGGCCATTCTTGTACATACTCCTGTATTTTTCCTGCTAGCAGTATTCCAACACTTCTCTATTGCAGATGAGTAACTCGCCTGTTGTCTTTGACCTTTGTTTTTCTGCCATTCAAGTATTGTACTAGTGATTATTTTTCAGCTGTGTCTGATGCATGTCTTAACATGTCATTGTCACTTTTCCAGATTATGAGGCGCTGTGCGTCCTCGAAAGCGCTTGTGTGACCAAAAAAATAAAAGTCGATGTTCCTTAAGCTATCTTATCTGGATCGCCTTCCTATAACAATGAATCACAACTAGCACTTTCGCTTATCAATTTCTTAGCGAATCATTTCAACTACAAGCAATCTTTGAGCAGGCTATCTCAACCATGTTAGACTGATAGTCTGATTTTGCTGAATTTAATTTTTTTGAGGTTAGTAGAACTGAATTATTACTCATGGCATTTTTTCATCACACGCTCGACGAAGTTTATGTTTCAAAAATATAGAATGTTTCGATGGTTGATTGATTGGATTGGTATGAACGGATAGATAGACCTGCTCAAAGTGTCCTCATTTTTAATATATAGGGGAGTCATCGAGCCAGTTTACATACAGCTATAATGAACTTTTCAATGTATCAATCGTATATATCACAGGTGCTTAGATGTTGCTATTGTATGTAAACAGTCTGGTATCCACCTGTTGACATAGTCCGATAGCTCGTGAGCTAGTAAATTTATATTTTTTCGAGTCCACCGAAATATTTTCTTGCACATAGCGGCATCATCATTTTTATTACAAAATCAGTTTGAGTACCTTTTAGAGAAGTGAGTGATCTCCACTATAGTTACAGATTAAGTAGTGATTTAAAAAAAGGAAACTTATTGTCATTGGCATATTTTTCTTCAGGAGCTGGATTACTAGCAGTGTCATGATTACAGATCACAGTGTCTTTAATTTAAGGTAGAAGAGTAATTAGTCACTGTTTTCTTCTACACAAATCTAGTGATTTTTCTTTTATTTTTACAAGCTGGCAAGAAACGTGAGGGGCTTGATGAAAGAAGCTTATGCAGGTGTCCATCACATCACTGCCGAATTTAAGGGAAGCTTATTAAGCTTAATGGATTTTAAATATGCCTGAATGTCATTGGGTTAATTCCAATCAAATCGTTTTATTTCTACATCTCGTTGATTACATGTGTCAAGGTTGGTGCTCTTCTTTGGCCTACATTGATAAAAGACAATGTCCTGTATGTATATAGTGATTTTTGCTATTTTGTATCACATTGAAGCTTGCCAATGGGACCGAATTTTCTTTGCCATTACCTTTCCATTACCGCAGAAAAATGCTGAGATTCCCATGGGTTTCCTTTCCAATAAAGCGATTATTATTCCATCTAAGCAGACATCGACAATTTAGGTGAATCTGCACATAAAATATACACAGTTATTATTCCATGATTTGTAATGTTCTCATGTTTTGTGTTAGACCTAAGTAAAACTTGAAGTTGCTCCTTTCAAGCAGAATTCTCTCCACAGATTTATAATTCAAAGTATATCGGATATTGTTTTTTTCAGATGAAGGATTATTCAAAATACCTCGAGAGAGTAGTGGAGGACCGAACCCAAGACCTCGTAATAGAGAAACAGAAGACTGACAATTTACTTTACAGTGAGTGATTGATATTGAGTGATCACATTGAGTGCTTGATCAGTCTCATTTAGGGTGAATTTTCTTCTTCGTAATATTACTGCATACTTCTTGCATTTTTTGTGTGTTATGAATTTTGCCTGAGTATTTTGACCATTCTGGTTATCTCTGCAACTCTTTCAAACCAATCAAACATTTTTAATCCCTTTAATATACACTATTCCATAAAGCAATCCCTTCAAATGCATAGATTTACAATACAATTATTACTTTTCTTTCGATTACATGCAGCAATGAAGTTTGTGTGTTAAATGGTGTAGCTCTGTAGCGTCTACGTTTTATATTGGAATTGCTTTTTTAGATGAGCGTGTCAACATGCTTGGACAGGAACAGAAACAATTTTTTTAGGATGTCTAAAATTATAGTAGGTCGATGTTCTAAAGCAAGCATGCAGGATCAGGCGGCCAATAATAGCGAACTCTATTTGTACATGTACTCAAGGTTGAATCCGGGTCAGGCTTTGATGCACGGACAACTTTTTAGAGCTGAACTTGACTCGCATGATCACAAAAATTGCGGAGTGCCAGTTCGCCTGGACATAGTATAGAGAGTTGTCCTCAGACATGACAAATTTAAGCACAATACTTCCTTGGCAGCAGCCTCCTGTGCAGTCCATCAGCTTATTCAGCAATTCTGGATATTTTAATTCTTATGCGATGATAAAAATCATACCAGCAGTCATTTATAATGGAATATAATTCCATTATAATTCCTTCTAATTTGAATAATTAATTGAAATGGTCCTAATGAGGACTGGTGAAGTCCTTCAATCCGTAGGTTTACAAATACAATGCTGTTGTAACCATTGCATTAGTCAGTTCTTAAAATAACTCAATGAAGCTTTTTCGTGGCAACGAATTAAAATTGATCAGATTAGACCTAATAACTGGCTAAAATGGAAATCTTTGGACCTGTTGCGTCACTAATGACACTATTCTGTTATTCTTACTATTTACATGCACAATACCGCATATCCGTACAACACAGACGCCTAATATATTGCACAGACACAGATATACATGTAAGTTGTGGAGATAGAGAATGACAATGGTCAGCAATAGCTAAGGAAATTAAAAATGGATATTATGAAGCAACTTGAAA
The DNA here is from genome assembly GCA_907163375.1 of Prostheceraeus crozeri. Lineage (NCBI taxonomy): Eukaryota > Metazoa > Platyhelminthes > Polycladida > Euryleptidae > Prostheceraeus > Prostheceraeus crozeri. Next base: position 720,918 of record CAJQUW010003813.1, read on the forward strand.
TTGATGGACAAAAAGAGAAATTGAATAGTGGAAGTGAGCAACAAAACTGCAATGGCAGTCTACTACACTCTATAATTGAACTGCTGTAATGCACACACTATAAAAAAGACTACGCATGGAAAATGCAATTTCTTCACTTGAATCTATTTGTCACTGCAGGTTTCGTGCTACGACTATAATACATGTACTTCATGGAATTCAACATTTACACAATGAAATGACATAGAAGAATAGAATACTTAAAACCACTACTTTGGTTACTGATTAAGGGATATAAAACCTAATACTGCAGTTCGTCAGTCATCAGCAGGTGCTCGTCTAGTTGTGTTTCGACCCCTATAAGCTAGACAGTTTGGGCCACACTTGGCTGTATTGACAAGCCTTTGTAGGAACAAATGCAGCGTCAACGACTGCCAATGGAGATTTTCACTTAAATTTTCAAGTCTGAGGCCATTTTCTATCCTCGATTCGATTGATCATTATTTTCTACAGTGTAGCCATATGCATTTACTTAGATAATTGTTTCAATAGAAATACAGTGGCATAACTTGCAATAAACACTCCAGTTTAACGCAAAAATGGTAGAAGCTGATGTTTAGAAATCCATCCTTTATTCTATGGACGGAGTCTAATACATCTGGTCTGCTCTTAGCTATCTGGGTCATACTTTTGCAGGTCTACGAAGAAATCCAAAATGCACAAGTTTACAAGTTGCGTGCATATGTTGATCCGGCAGACCCTTCCATTATGAGTACCTAATATTGGTTAATGATCATTTCCAAGCATAGCCAAAAATGATCCAAGAATGGCCAAAAACCCAAGCATAGCCAAAACTTTTCTGCCATCAATCGGATTTCCCAAGCGAGCCAAACTTACGCTATCCAAGCATAGAACCAATTAGAAATCAAGTTTCAGAGCTCTACGACACAAAACGCCGGAGATAGACGGCGTTAAACGCCTAAGCATGGCCAAATATGATCCAAGCATAGCCACAATTTTTCTGATATCAATCAGATTTCCCAAGCGAGCCAAACTTACGCTATCCAAGCATATAACTAATTAGAAATCAAGTTTCAGAGCTCTACGACACAAAACGCCGGAGATAGCCTATTCTTCATTATCATTGATTAAGTTAATAAACCACTTATTCGTGTATTTAACACGTGCTTATGTAGGCCTATTTAATTACACGGAGATAATCACTTCTTACTGGTAGACGTCTATCTCCGGCGTTTTGTGTCGTAGAGCTCTGAAACTTGATTTCTAATTAGTTCTATGCTTGGATAGCTTAAGTTTGGCTCGCTTGGGAAATCTGATTTATGGCAGAAAGTTTTGGCTATGCTTGGATCATTTTTGGCTATGCTTGGAAATGATCATTAACCCTAATATTGCCCATTGATTAGGTATAGGACGAATATCACAATGGCCTTTCGGGCATTGAAATATCACTTAAAAATGTCTGTTAATACTTCGACAAGTATATTCTCAATAAAAGTTTTTACATAAAAAAACACAAGCTTTCAGACTTTCTAAGTCCGTCGTCAGGTGATGAATAAGAGAAGAGAGGGAGTGGCTGCAAGCAATATCTTGATTCCACCATGACATGCTTGTAGCCACTCCCTCTCTTCTCTTATTCATCACCTGACAACGAATGACCTAGAAAGTCTGAAAGCTTTTGTTTTTTTATGTAAAAACTTTTATTGAGAATATACTTATCGAAGTATTAACAGACATTTTGAATATGAGCATTCTCAATAAAGAAATAAGAAACTACAATGAAATATCACTAGCAATTCATAATTTCGACAATACGAACTAATGGGCCTATTCAGGATGCTGATCATTGCATCACCTATATGCTTGCAAGCATATGAAAGGTGTCTAGTTTTACACGATCTCCATTTCCTCAAAAAATCGGTCTATTAAACCTTCAGGGCTTCAGTGCACTTAGTCAGTTTTGTTGCTAGTTTGTGAACATGCGGATAATGAAGTTGATTTTGCTACTCAAATTAATATCCAAATTCACCAAATATTTCTATGCATTGTGTGATTTTACAACACAGTACCGCTCCGGAACCCCCGAATTCGGCGGCACCCTTAATTGATCGGTTGAGAGTGCTAGACAGAGCAGGACGTTTTCCAGTTACTAGGACTTTAATTTCTCTTTCCCGAACGTTGAGCGCACGAACACACATAGGGCATGGTCATGGGTAAGACAATTATTTTGATTAAGACAATATTCCGAATAAAAGTTTCAATTTGCTTTTCAGGCATGCTCCCTCGTCCTGTCGCAGATCAATTAAGAGTCGGAGTGACTCCCAAGCCAACATCTCATGATTCCTGTTCCATATATTTCAGTGATATTGTCGGATTCACAGCAATAGCGTCTATGTCGACCCCAATAGAAATCGTGAATCTTTTGAATTGCCTGTACACACAGTTTGATGATATCATCGATGAATTTGACGTATACAAAGTTGAGACGATTGGCGACGCATGTGAGTTAACCCAGTATCCCGTAACATTAAATCATTAAACAGAAATGACTACGAAATTATCAAAACCCGACCGTATGGCTTGGAATGTCGATATAATACATGTTAGATAATTATTTTGCACATTCAGTACAGTACGTAACGTAGCAGAAAATGAATGGTGTAATCATTGAAATAATTTATATATCAAGTGTAATAAAAATAGCAACATGACAGAATATAGCATTACATGTCATTTCAAATTGAAGACATTATAATATCATTTCAACTTGAAGACGCCACACGTTGTGTGAGCGAAGGAAATTCTTAAAAATCTCACCTTATGCAAATACACAATCGTTCTTAAACAAAGTGTTACTGTGAAGTCTATATGCGCATATACATGTACATGCAGAGTCTGTTCAATCGTATTTGTTTCAATCTAAGCGGATTATTCAAGTTTTCTCATCAATGAGAAAAAATTAATTGAGAAAATGAGAAATCTGTTAATTTGCTACACTCTGGAAGTAAAGACTTGTGATGAAAGCTGTTTTTATGCCAAGATGCTGTCTCATCGCTATCACATGTGCGAAAGGCATCCTCCCGCGATTTTGTATTTGTTTCATATTTATGAATCCATTTAAAGAATATTCAAGCCAATTTTGAAGGATTTTTCAAATGAATATAATGAATTGAAGGTATACTGTTTCGACAAAATGGTCTTGTCAAGGTTTAGTTTATAACTATGTCACAAATACGTATTAATGAATTTCATTTTCCTTTTAGACATGGTAGCGTCAGGAGTGCCTGTCGAAAACGGTAATCAGCATGCCAGTGAAATTACTTCGCTTGCCATTGCATTAGTGAAATGCTCAAGAAATTTTATAATTCCTCATATACCAAAAGAGCCTATGAAGATCAGAGTTGGCATCCATTCAGGCAAGTTTTTTATTACTATTTTGACTGCTATACGTCAAAATACAGGGTAGTCCAAAAGAAGAACTGATTTGAAATCCAAATACTTCGGTACACAGGATTTGAGGAATTTTGCAAATCAAACGGTATTTTGAAGCTGTAGATCTTCGTTATTACAGAGTATATCTAGACAATGTCGGATTGATTCGAAGAATTCTTCACCTTTGATCATAAGTCGCAACACAAGGGATAATATATGAATATAACTGATGACTAGGGCAATTTTTTAATGACCTAAAAATCAAAAAATGTGACCTAAAAAAGCTTGAACTATAATCAAATATGACCTAAAAAATTTAAATGTGACCAAAATATGACCTAAAAATCTCAAATTGCAATTTTACGCAAAATGTTAAAAAGTTCAATTTACCGGTACGACAAGGCAACTTATTTAAAACTTTTACCACCATGTACCCATTGCAGCTTGTTGTACAAGCAGTAATGTAATGTACTACATTTGATGTTAAGAAGGTCTGTCTTTGCATAGCATCTTCTTCAAAACGGAGAAAGAACGCTCTACCGAAGCAACGGTTGGCTGGCAGCGCTGCAACTCACCGCAAAGTGCTGGCGAAAGTTCTTGCTTCTCCATCGTGATGATGGCATCTAAGGCCGTGTTCTTTTATAGTTTTCTCATCAGGTGGCCACTGATCTGCGCGCTATCTTCTTGTAAGTCAATGTTGCGTAGCTCGGCATGCGCCTCTGAGATAGTGAACGTCGAGGCTTCGAACTTCCGAATTAATTTGGGTAAGTTCTCATAATCGCGTTTTACCTTAATGAGCGATTTGGCGACGCTGGCGCAGACCAAAGTTGCGTCATTCTGCAAGCATTGGTCATTTTCTATCCCCTCTTCCCGGCAACTCTAGCGGTCTAATACTACAGAAAAATGACCAAAATATAACTAAGTATGATCAGACACAGAAAATATGACAAAATATTACCCTACCCTAAAATATGACAAACTATGACATGTCAGAAAAAGTTTAGCAGAAATCACCAAACAATGCAATGCATTTCTCTGGTTGAGTCGTTTTTCGCCAGAAGAGCAGAGTCTTCTCAATTGTATAGCTGAGTTATATTTCATGACGACAGTCAGTCAACTGACATCCTGAGTTGTGATCCTTGCACCGAAACATCGCTTTTGCATGTAGTTCGATTATTTTTTCTTGGAATATCGAGCTCAATTGAAAGGCACCTAATTGAAGTTGTTTCGAGTTCAGAGACAATTTCGACAATCAATTCGATTTTCCTTTTTTTGGTCATTGATTGCCTGGACCTAGGTAAGTCCTTGAGGCTCCATGTACATGTATATGTTTTCTTGTGCATCATGTTATTTGAAGTATTTCAAGGATCGCTCACATGTTCGTTGTCTGTGTTCGTATCACTATCGGTAGGCTTCCTGGGTAACAAAGGGATCAGTGCATTTCTCGCCAAGTAGCAAGTAGCTGCTACTGTCATAAACGGGCAAAATTAAGTCAGCTCTGATGATGTGTTTCTATGATTTCTCCTGCTCCTTCGGTTGAGATCTCCTATTTTCCTTTTTTGTCGGAATTTGCCATACTTCATTAAGAGATAAACATGCGTGTATTGGGACGTATGCCACTGACGAAGCCCTTATATGAAGTAGGAAGATCTATTGGAGTAGTAAGGAATCCTCCCAACCAGAGTTCGAAAACTCGGAATTGGAATTGATTCCGATCCGGAATTAATTCCATTTTTCGTCGGAATTGGAATTGGAATCGACGGTCTAAATCTACTGGAATTGGAGTTGGAATTGACCTTGATAAACCTCAATTCCACTTTTTCGATAGACCTGTGATAAATCTATTTGTACAAAAATTGAAATCACAGTACTCGGCTGTTGTGTTGACTGCACGCAGAGATAAGAGAGAGATAGATCGACAGAGGTAGCTTTATTCTATTGTTGAATAAAGGGTGTTAATTGTGACTTCGATGGGCCTATAGCCCGGACAATGTTATTTCAGCGATTAAGCAGACAATGAAAAGACAATCATCTTTGTTCAATCTGTTATTTAGTTATTTATCAAGTAAGATAATTAATCAAAATGAATCAATTGTTGAATTTAGTTCTTGATAGGATAGGCACAAAAATTGGAGATTAACTTAATTGTTGAACACTCGAAAAACAATTGGTTTGGAAGGAGGAAAATTAACGCTGCATCAAAGGGTAGCAACCCTGTCAGTTCAATTCACAATATAGACAGTGTCAACAGATTATTCCAATAGTTAATTATTCAATTACATGAACTATCATTCAACTTCCAATCACAACAATTAACAATATTAATTTTAGAGACTGTAGTTACATAGACACGATGCGCAACGATGAAAGAAAAACTTCACACTTACAGTTCACTTCTTAATGTTGAATTCACTTCAATTCGATCGGACTCACTGAAATAATGTATGAAATAATATAATAAATATCAGTGTCACTTATACCGTCAATCTTCAATCGCGCTCGCTGATGTGTTGCCGTATACGCTGCTGTGTTGTTGTTCGCTGGCAGGCAGTTGTTGTTGTTACTTCTGTAGTTATGTTACACCGCGAGAGCCCGGAGTTCTAACAGCTACTGAAGATGTCGTATCTGTTGTTGTTGTGTCAATTTCTCATCGTTTCTGATTTATACAAATTTTTGAGACATGACGATAAAAACACTTTCTTTTGAAAATTGAAAGAGTTTCCTTTAATCTCTGCTCGTTAGCTTTCGACTCGACCACATTTCGTTCTTATCACGGAATTTTTAGTCTCCTTTTTTAACATAGACCGTTTATCAAATTTCATGATATCATTTTTATCGTCGTTTTTTCTTTCATCAACAATCACGTTATTCGCACACTGAATTTCTTTCTTCTGTCAATTTATTAATAGATTTATTCGCATTTCATCTCTCTCTCTCTCAGCGTTTGATTCTTTGCTGACCGTTAACTTTCTTTTCTTTTTTTCGCAAGATATTGAATATCTTGTTTACGAAACGAAAATGGCGGGGGCTGACCGGTTACATATATACATGTGCACAAGAAATGTGAGCTATTAACATGAAAACGCACATAGGAACGACGCAGGGAACGGCACACAGGAACAACGAGGATAGGATAAGGGCACATGGGTTAGATTGAAACGAACAAACGTTGGATACATTGACATAAGACACTATACGCGACTTGCAATTATCAGAATTGAATCTTATTATGGAATTGGAATTGAATTGAACTGTTTCCACTGGAATTGGATTTGGAATTGAAATTTCTGCTCCGGAATTGGAATTGGAATTAAAAAATTTCAGTGGAATTTTTCCAGCCCTGCTCCCAACTGCGCACAGCGCCCCCCCCCTCTGGAGCGCGAGTTGGTTGATGTGGTTCTGGGTCGACCGGCCGGGTGTCATGGTCGACCGTCGTGGTTGGGTTCTTGGGCGGCGGTCTTTGTTTTTGGTGTGTAGGATTGGTGGTAGGGTTGTTTTGTGTTTAGATTTGGTTTCCTGATGAAATTCTGCGTCGACATGTTGTGTTTCTTGGGTGTAGGTGTGGTTTAGGTGTGTTTTGCGTGTTTTTGAGTGAGAAACTGGCTGTAGCGGCGAAATGAAGCCTCGTACGTGAAAATGGACGGCGGATTTGGACTTTTTGACCAATTTTGGGTCTAGTGGACTTGTTTCCAAAGTCGTAGGCCAAAGAACGAAGAACTTCGACCCCCCCCCTCGGCAGCGTTTCTTCCAACTTTGGTTCTAGAAATGGTAGAGAGTCGTGCGATAGGTCGTTTGAAAGTTAAGAGTGCCACAAATTCATTGGAAAGCACAGTTTGGCCCTATCTTTCATTGCTGAGGCTTGAGAGTGACATTGAGACTTTTGGTCATGTTAGAGAGCCGTCAGAGGTTGAGTTTTGTGTTTTTTTGACTCCATCGGGCGAACGAAGCATCGGACGAGAAAACTGAGACCAGATTTGGAATCAGCTTGATGTCATTGGCCAATGAGGAGCACATCCAATGAGAATCCAGCATTTCTCTATAAATAATGTGGTTTTCAGAGTGACAATCAATCTATCTTTGAGTCGCACAGGTGTCGGACGCACGTTCTCCCTCTACATTCTTATTATATTATCCATCTGAAATGGTAAGTCGGAACCTTCCTTCCTCTCCTTCCTTGAGTGTTAACCTAATAGCATCTCTTTCATTTTCAGGCATCTACTACATCTACTACATTTACAGGACAGGATAGTGTTCAGACGTTACAAGGATCTCTACAATCAGATCGTCTTATGTTGAGGCCAGTAGAAGAGACAAAAAAGTGCATAATCCTACCCCACTACAGCGTAAATTTAGACAAGCCATATGTTATTATGATCATAGTATAGTATTGCAAACGGGAATGATTCCCTCCACTGAAGTGAAGATATTGAACAATCAGTATGGGGACTAGGTAGTCATTCCTGTGAATCCATACATTCGTCGCCAACTCGATATTATTGAAGAGTTTGAAACATTAAATATGGACATCCCTACTCCCCTTAGCAAGGAATGGAAGGCGAGAGACGACAATGATACTCCATATAGAAAGATATGGGATGGTAAAAAGTTTTCTTTACCACTATCGCATTGGTGCTCATACTATAAAAAGGAAGGAGATGAAGTGACAGCCATCAGATGTGAAGACCTCGCAGAAGGCACTTGGAATATTGGTTTTGCTATCAGTGTAATATATTATGGCTATCACCAGAACAACAAATTAGCCACTATATCGATGCATGCTCAATCCATCCTATATATACCAAGCAACCAGACGTTCATGACATTATTGATCAAATCCTCAACAAGAGCGGTGCAAAGCGCAAGTCAGAGAAGAATGCTTCCGCTAAACGCAAGCCAAAGAAGGAGAATCAATGGTCCTTACCTATCTCTACCTTATGACAATTCGCTCATGTGCTTTGAGTGTCGTAGACGTGGACTTATCAGATACATTTTACTTATTCTCTGCCATCATGTTATTTGTGTATTTTGTCGTAAACAGCATCGATGTGCTTCATCATTTTGTAATATGTTATAGGACTCTTCATCAGATGAGTAAAATTTGTAATTTCCTTTTTAGTCATCTATCATCATTTTTATGGATTGTGAGGGTGAACCTGTACAGGAGATCAGTGCTATTGCTATGGACAATTGGTCGTATCAAATTGTTAGTGTCTACCATCAACATGCCACGTGTGATCCCAACGCTGATAGCTGGGCGAGAAAACACATCCATGGACTTAATCAGCAATACTTGCAAGACTATGGCTTTTCTAATGAATGTGCTCTTCTTATTGACTTTAAAAGATGGCTAGTAGCTTTTAATGTTGTATGTATCTTTTGCAATGATCCTACTAAGGAGAAGAAACTATTTCCAAATCTAATCATCAATGATATTCTACTTCCACCTTGGGATAGTAGAGTTAATCAACATTATCATGAAGTCACTAAACGTTTTAAGGATTTGTGTGTTCATATTTTGAATGTTCGTTGCAGTCGCTACATTCATAATCAATGCTTTTTTCCTCCATATCTCAACACTGCTAAAGTAATGTTTGGTCATCATTGCTCTTTATATGATAGCTACCAACTGCATCTGTTTTATCTGTTTCAAACCCAACATTTGTAATGCAGGCTTGTTAAAGTCGTTTAATAAATGCTTTATGAAGAAATTTGTTATTTTCATGCAACGGGTGGGATAGATGATGGATGATAATGTCTTTCTCAAATGATTGTGGAACATTAAGTTTTCATGGACAAAGCTTAAAGGGAACTATTCAAGATTATGTGATAACTTTTCATAAAGATGAGATTAACATCAAATCAGTTATTGGTGATACTAGCACTCTATTTTTGAAGTCAATGGATACGTTTTCTAATAGAATTGTAATGGCGAGATTAGTTGCAAAAATTCATTTCAGTCATTTTGGGAAAGATGAGCTAGAAGATCGGTTCTTCCACTTCGCTTCTTATTCGATGGAAGTTGTAGATAATCCCGAAGAATTTTGTGAAAGACATATGGGAAAAATTGCTCAACGTCTTGATGCATTTAACCATCATGGTAGCAGTTTAGTGATTGAAGCGATTTCACATATTCACATTCAACTTTGTATAAAAGAGACCTAAAGATGCAATGGTACTTGATCGTAGCACAATTGGTTTTCGAGTTGTGTCTGCTTACTCTATATTCCTTCTGCACATGTGTCTATTATTTAGAAAAGGCTAGCAAGTTCATGTCTTGAAAAAGACTTGCTTTAGAAGTTGTTAGCAAGAGTGAAAATATGTGCGATGTATGTAAGCGAAAGGATGGAAGTGAAAAACGTATCTTTAAGAGATGTAAGCATACTTTCTGCCAGCGCTGTTTCATACGATGCTGTATTCAACTTTGTCAATGCAGTCACTGTGATATAGCTCATTTTGAGTGTCACTTCTGTCATTAAAGTTAGCACCTATGCAAATGTGGAAAAATCAAGTTGTAACAATGGTTAAGAGAAAAATGGCGAAACGCAGAAGTCGAAAGTCTTCAAAATTTTCTGAGACCATTCGAGCTCTTCAACGAATGAAAGGAAATCAGCGATGTAATGCTATACGACCTGCTAATGATAAATTTATTCGAGAAATTGTTTCTCATGTGAGAAGTTTGAGGACAAATGAAGTATCAACACAACAACGAAAGTTGCTTAAGCGACATACTACAAAATTGCGATTCATCTCCAATCCTAAAGTTACCCTTCAAAGAAAGAGGAAAACTGTAACACAAAAGGGCGGTTTCCTTTCAGTGTTACTTCCGCTGTTAGCTCCTGTAGTAGGTGACCTATTGGGTAGGATCTTTAATCCTAAGCGTTGATTATGCAAATATTGAATCCCAAAGTATTAAAATGGATTTCAGACTTCAATGTGATAAAGTTCTGACTGTATCAGGTCCATCCCATGCAAGTAAACTGTTTTCACTCTGAATTTGCTAGATAAAAGAACAGTTACAGATATCTTCACTCGCGCAGCACATCACAAAATATGCTTTATAATCTAAATCACGCAAAATTTGTTTCCTGATGGGAAAGAAGCCCGCACACGAAGCCTGAATACACACTATTACGCTATTTTTAAGAATCCACGAGATAGAAGTCAGTTTGAAATTTTAGCGCGACAAGTTATGCCAAGTGGTTCAAAAGCCTTAATTGAAATTTTTCAAGCAGCTACTGAAAAACCACACGGTTGCCTATTTATTGATTTTACACAAGTGTCCGGAAGAATTTAGATTTCGAAGTGATATTTTGAAAGAGCCTATGATTATCTACAAACTATGAGTTCTTATTCTCGCATGGTTGTTATTCCTCAGGATGAATATGTGCAATTGACTGCCATGCAACAAGTAAGACAATCTCTCGCAAATCAAATTTGTAGGAATGAATTAAATTGTCAGCAAAATGCGCATATCAAAGATCCACATCGTGCTGTATTATTACAATCGCAAACTGTCGAAGAATTAAAAAGTTTGAAGAATAAGATGCGTGACTCTGTTTCGACTGCTTGACCCTTAGCATCTCGTGCACATGCAATGTCCCTTTTCAACAGCATTGAACCATATCTCACTGTAAATGATAGAGGAGAAATAATTTCAGATGATAATGAAATTATTAACGCTTCACGTTATGAAGACTTGACTCAGTATGCAACACGCAGAAAGCGCCGTCAAGGCTATGTCCCACCTGGTTGGTCTTACTTTCTTAAACTATTGAAAAAGCATTATGTTCCAAAATTTGCTTTGAATAATGAAACATTGAAAGAACTTGATTCTATTTCAGCAGTTGATGCTACTTCATCTATTTCACCGGTTAAGAGTAAAATGAAAATGCCAAGGAATTGGTTTAACAGATCACCTTCTAAATCCCCTCCCACACCCATCAGGCAAACAAGGGGAAGAGAACGACGTAGAAGAACTCCTCCAAAGAAATACATGTTCTCAGACTATTAATATGAAGCAGATGTGTTGCTTACCATGTAATGAGCCGCCGGAAGTAAATGTAACTGTAACTTGTACTTGCTGTGCCAGATCTCACAATGAGACTTCTAAGCAATGTAAACGTAAATCCCATAAATCCTGTGGTTTCTGTAAATGCAAAAAGGTAAGAAAGCACAAACATGAGAAGAAGGAGGAAGAGTCAGTCGTCATCGAATGAGCTTTTAAAGTCAATATATTATGATGTAAAACATCCTGCAGGATTTGCATCTATAAAGAAATTGTCAAAAGCGAGCGGTCTTCCACACTCACAAGTTAAACAATGGTTAAAGGGTCAAGCTACATATTACACTCCACCAACAAGCGAAAAAGAAGTACCGGACCGGTCATTATATTGCTCATGACATTGATGAACAGTGGCAAGCAGATTTGTGACGTTGCTGCTATTTCAAAACATAACTCGGGCAATAATTTTATCTTAACCGTAATTGATATTTTCTCGCGTTATGCGTGGTGGCTCAACCTTTAAAAACTAAAGAAGGTAAACGAGTAGCAAAGGCATTCCAGTCAATTTTCCGAGAGAGTCGTATTCCAAAGAGAATTCAGAGTGATCAAGGAAAAGAGTTCGAAAATCAGCATGTGGGAAGATTGTTTGAGAGATATGATATTGAGCTGTTTAGTGTAAAGAGTGCTTATAAAGCTGCACTAGTTGAACGTTCTAATCGCACATAAAAAAATCGCTTGTGGCGACATTTCACTGCCAACTTGCCACAAAATTGGACAAAGGTTCTACAAAATATGCTTTGTGCCTACAATCACTCTATTCATCGTTCTATTGGACTCAGACCAGCGGATGTGAATGCTGACAACGTAGATAGAGTGCGTGAAACATTCCAACGCAAGCGTAATAATGCAAAAAGTGATGTGAAAATAGGTGATAAAGTTCGCATATCAAAAGTTAAGAGTGTTTTTACCAAAGGTTATCTCCCGAATTGGACTGAAAAAATTTTCACAGTTTCAAGTATCAATAAGAAAGACTCCCCAACAACTTACAAGTTGAAAGATTACGATAATGAAGAAATTGATGGTAGCTTTTATCGTGATGAGATTGAGTTGGTCACTCAAAGTGAAACATATTTAGTAGAGAAAATCATTCGAAGTAAGAAACGACAAGTGAAGAATGGTATCTTGTTAAATGGGTCGGTTATCCTTCAAGTATGAACTCTTGGATGCGTCGTGCAGACAACTTTCATCTACTTGATCGTCAGTGATTTATGCAAAGATATAACTTATAATGTCAAGGTCTAAGTTATGAATCCAACTGCATCGTTTTATTCACGACCCTCCTATCTAAGTGGCGTGGGTGTAATTTACAGCGGCACCGGCCGTCAACGTGGAGGTAGCATATTTGGTGCGCTGAAATCTGTTGTAGCACCTTTCTTATCTACTGTCGGAAGATCTTTAAAACGAGCTTTTTTCAATAATGTTGTTGGCTTTGCTGGTGATGTTGTTAATGCTATTACCAGTGGTAAAAATGTAAGGAGTACTTTACTAAATCGTTGGAAGGAACGCGGTTTAAGAACATTACAGCAAACTTTTAATGCTACTCAACAAAAGAAAGCACCTAAACGAATGAATGTTAGAAGAAAAAGAAAACATGGCGGAGGTGGTAAGAAGCGAGCTTCAAACAAAACTAAGAAAAGGCATTCACGCAAACGTCGCGCGCTGTAATCTTTCATCAAGTGCTAAACGACGACGCTGTCGTAACTTCTAATCATGGAGTGCAAAACTTCAGGCTTTTGTTTGTTTGATCAACAAGCAATACAGACAGATATTCTTTGTTCAAGTATTGTAGATTATCATCCTCGTACAGCTGAGAATACTGGTCCTATTGAATTTGTTATTCCTGGCGCTAGCGATGATTACATTGATTTGAGTTATGCGATGGCTTATGTGAGGTTTAGAATTCAGCAAGAAGATGGAACTAAAATTGAAGATGCACATAAAGTTGGTCTGAACAATTTACCGCTGGCTACATTATTTCGTGATGTTTCTCTAACTATTGGAGGGCAACAGGTGGAAGGTGGTCAAAGCGATTATCCCTAGAAAGCATATTTGAATGCTTTATCACAGTTTCATCCAGCAGCTCAAAACTCATATGGAAGCAATGGGATGGTGTAGAGATCAAGCAGCACTATTTGATAGTGAGACAAACACTGGTTTTGTAAAGCGGTCTGTTTGATTAAAGATAGTAAAGTATGTCAGCTATATGGTCCACTTAATTTAGACTTCTTCAGACAATCAAAATTTTTACTCTGTAATACCAGTATGCGACTCAAGCTTACATTGAATAAGCCTGAATTTTTGTTGAATGCATTTGCTTCAGTTGTGAAATTTAAAATTGATGTGGAAGATATTACAGTATACATTCGTCGAGTGGTGGCTAATCCAAGTGTAATTAGAGGACATGCTGAGGTTCTTGACCGCAACAATGCCATTTATCCCATTCAACATACAAAGCTTCTCACATTTACTAATCCTAAAGATCAAAAGAGTTTTATGAAACATGGTCTTTTTCCATCGGAAGCGCCAAAGCTCCTCATGGTAGCAATGGTTGAAAATGATGCATTCAAGGGTAATGTCAAGAAGAATCCTTTCAACTTCAAACACAACAAGTTATGTGAAATTGCTTTGCGTGTAAATGGTGTTAGCCATCCTGGTCCACCCTATAAACCAGATTTTACTTCTTATCAATTTCTGCGTAGTTATGTTGATTACATGAATGTGTTTGGCTTTTACAACACAGACGATACCACCGGACTCACAATGAAAGAGTTTAAAATTGGATATACTATTTATGCATTTGATTTGACTGCCGACAGCGATATTAGTGCACCTTATCGTCAGCTAACGTTTCTCATAATATTCGCTTGGATCTGGAGTTCAAAACAACGCTAACGGAGACGATCAATGTATTACTTTATGCAGTCTTTGATTCAAGTATTGAAATAACTAAGTATCGTGACGTGATTCTTCACTATAATCGCTAATGAGTTGGTTGAATGCTGACGATATGAAGACTAAAATGCAGATGAAGCTCCGTTGAAAGCTTTTGATAATGTCTATTCCCTAGATACCTTACCGACTACTGTAAAACAGTATCCCATCTTTATCGTATTGAACACTCATTCACAGAATTTAGAAGGTGAGCATTGGAAAGCTATCTTTATTGGAAAATACAGACGTGGTGAACTATTTGACTCTCTTGCTCAACCTCCGAATATACCAACACAGCAGTTGTTGAGAAAGCATACTCGTCAATATCAACGAAATGAGTGCATACTGCAACATCCACTTTCATCAACTTGTGGTGCTTTCGTATTGTACTTCATTTTAAAACGTTTACATGTACACCAATTTAAATCTGTTATTTAAAGTTTTCATGTAATCCATCTTCTAATGAAAAGAAAGATGATTTGTATGTTCTATAATGATTTGAAATAAAAAGCATCATGTTGGAATAAAAATTGTTTTTATTTTACAATCCGTTGGTTATGCATATGCTCAATTAGATAGTCTAGGATCGTATCTGCTTGCATTTCAGATTTCAGTCCAGTAATGATAACTTTACTATTATGAAAGATTGCAACATGTATAGGTAGCCAGCAACTAATGAGAGCCGCGGGAAAAAGTTCTGGTTCATGACACAAATTGAAACTGCTGGTATGAATCTTTAAAAACGATACATCTTCACTCAATTGAGTAGAGATCACCATATTGTCCACAGTCAGATTCGACATCACACACTTCTCCATCTTCCATATCCGTCGTAGTAGTTTCCGCAGGTCTAAGCGCATTAACCGTGCTGATGAATGAGAAAGGGCGCCGAGAATCTGAACAGTTCCATTTGGGAAGAGTTGAAGATTCCGTAAATTGCTCATCTTTGCCACTACCATTTGCGGTCGACCCGGATAATACTTGCTGTTTGGAATCTGTTGATGTAATGTTGCGAGATCGATTTTCGTTTAGAGTCTGATGCGTCGGAGAATGTTGACGATGGTGTAGCGATGACGTTTCATGATGAAGAAATGAGTAAATAGAGCGATGTATCTTTCTTTTATACTTTTCCCAACTGCCTTGATGAAGTGTGAAGTAGGTAGAAAGTTGTGAATGAAAGAATTGAATTCGCTGTTTGTTGAGTCGCAACCATATGCGATTTCCTATGCGTGAATGTTTTTTCATATAGAAGTATTTTAAGGCCTTTCATAATATGATTTAGAGATTGCAAATGTCGATATGATAAAGCAAATACTCTTCTTACATTTCCAGTATAATCTTTGAAACATACGTTTCGTTCATGATCAATCTCAACATATTGTAGGAAATCCAATTTCCAAGTCTTCATGATGGAGTGTTACATTGTTTTGAAGATGGTGTCTGATTAAGATTTGCGTAGCAATGCGATGAACTCGCGTCGAATGACTGACATAATGGAGCGATGTACACATCTTTCATATTTTTCCCAATTACATTTGCGAAATGAGAAATAGATGGAGAGATGAGAATGATAGATTTGAATTTCATTTCTTTGATGTTGAAGCCAAATTTGATTACCCAAGGAGATGAATTTCAAAGTTTTGAAATATTCCAAATCCCTCATGATATCATTAAGATTGAAAAATTGTCGCCATGTTAATGTAGTTTCTTTCGATGTATTTCCATAAGAATTCTTGAAATGAACGTTTCCATCGCGATCAACTTTAATATATTGTTGAGAGTCCAAAATCCAAGTCTTCATGATGTTATGCAAATTGGTAATGTATAGATTACCGAAATGATAATGTCATTCTATCATATTTTGCTTAGCAATGTGGCAACAAGTAGATTTGTTAGCAATCGAGCTGCTATCTTTTCTACTCCCATTGATAATACACAACAGCTGAATGGGAAGTGGGAAGTAGGCGTCACCCAAGTTGTTCACAGTAACTGTGTCTATACTTTTGATCATGAAGTGATGACTAATAATATGAGACGTACAGATGCCTATCAGTGTGAAGAGGGATGTCGAGTTTACATTCCGAAATGGCCGCAGAAAGATTTCTCAACATGTAAAAAATTCGTATTTGATTTCCTGAATAAAGCATGTAGACACATTGTCGAGTTTATTGCCCACAATGGTGAATATGATCATATGTATCATGCAGTTGATAAAGATTGGATTGCTGCTTTGAGTCCGAGTTTAAGAAATGATTTAGGTTACTTTGCTAGCGCCTTGACAAGCTATGATAATTATAAAGCTAATTACTATCCAAGAGGTTGCAAAAATTTAATTTATAAAGAGAAAGCCTATTATGTGGATCTTATTCCGAAAAATGAAGACGTTGGTGAAGAAGATTGTGATTAAGGCAAGAAAGACGAACATGACTCCTGAAGCATTATTGAAGAAATTTAATTATCTCCTTCGAGTAGATGGTGAACAAGTGGCAACATTAACTTACAACAAAGGGTCTAATAATATCGTAATCAATAAACTAAAGGATGATGATCTAGTATTGGTTTGTTCAGAAGATTTTCATCAGTTCTTGCGACATCGTTCTGCAGCTCTTCATGGAAAATTTAATATGCGCTTTCTGGGACATAATAGTTCAAATCAATTTGATACAGAATGGTCCGTATCTTTATACAGAAAGTGTATAGATCCTTTAGGTGGTATCTTGCATAAAACAAGAGTGTTGACACCTCGCGTTATCACATCAGTGAAATTGGCTATAAATTATTTGAATGAAGTGATTAATGAACAACATATTTCTTTTTCTGAAAAAGAAAGTGTTTTGTCTCTTAGTGTAAGTGGGAAAAATATTGAGCTGATTATGGACAATACCCTAATGGACATTTTGGGATTTGATCAAAATACTTTTAAAAGTGGTACTGTAACAAAAGCTAGCGCAAGCATATCGCTGCCGAGGGGGGGTCGAAGTTCTTCATTTTTAGTCCTATGACGCTGGAGACAACTCTCCTAGACCCAAAATTGGCCACAAAGTCCAAATTCGCCGTCCATTTTCACGTACGAGGCTTCGTTTCGCCGCTACAGCCAGTTTCTCACTCAAAAACACGCAAAACACACCTAAACCACACCTACACCCAAGAAACACAACATGTCGACGCAGAATTTCATCAGGAAACCAAATCTAAACACAAAACAACCCTACCACCAATCCTACACACCAAAAACAAAGACCGCCGCCCAAGAACCCAACCACGACGGTCGACCACGACACCCGGCCGGTCGACCCAGAACCACACCAACCCAACTCGCGCTCCAGAGGGGGGCGCTGTGCGCAGTTTGGAAGATTCCTTACTACTTATTGGTGCCTTCAGGAATCAATAGGTATTTTTGATAATACAGGCTCTACAATGGGACTTAATTGGGCGTAGTGAGGGGCGTTTCGTTCATCTAATGGTGGACAATTTCTTTTATCTACTCCTATTTTTTCGGAATTCATTAAATTTACCGTGCCTCATTGGGATCAAATGAGAGATAGGTTAAATTTTTGAGCTATGCGGTGTTTTCTTTTTCCGTGGGGGAATAAATTTCATCGAGCTATTCAATCTGGGAGGAGTGAGAGACTTGCCTTGATTATTGGGTGGCCAACATTTTCTGTTCCCTACTCCTACTTTTTTTGGGTGTTAATTTCTTCAAAGAGAGAGACCTGCTTCGATGGATCATAACAAAGAGCGAAGTTTTCTTCTTCCGCTCTTATAAGCAATGTTCTCCACTTTATTTTATCTTGATTCTGGACAGTGAGAGACTTATCTCGATCGCTGAATGCTCGCCGTTTTCTTTTTTCCCTCTCCTTTTTGTAGTATAAATCTTAGTTTTTTTCTAACGGAGTAGAGCGAAATACTTGGTTTGACAAAACCATCGGAAAACTAGAAACGTCGCGTTCTCTTTTACCCATATATATTTAAGAATTTCTTCACTTTGGTCCATGTGAATTCTGGGCAGCATGAGAGACTTGTTTCGATCGTTAAATAATCTACATTTCTTCTTCCCGCATCTATTTTTTGAAAATGTTTAGCACTTTTTTAAACGTGCGTAGGAGGACGGAGTTCTGCCTCCTGGTTCTGCACCTTTGTATCCGTCAGGAGCTCCACCTGATACCTTGAGTGACGAAGAGTGACATACACATGTAGGTCAATTTCATCTAGGAATGCAAGAATGGTTCACCTGTCTACACGCCATTACTTCCGATCTCGAAGTCCTTTAGGAAATCGTGTTTTTAATCTCTCGGACTGTAAATGAACATGGATGCCCAAGAAATCAGATCAGAGTCAATGAAAGAATAATATCCGAATTTTCCTCAGGTTCATGACTCAAGGCCACTTCAGTGACCTTTTTGGCGCAGACCAATGCTCATCAATTGGAGTTTATGAGTACTGATACTACTTAAGCAATGTTTCCATCTTCGGTTGAATAATGAAATTCGGTTGCCATTAATCGAATCCCAGAAATCTTAAAAAACTCTGACACCGCTTGTTCAAAAAATATTGAAATCTCATTAAAAGAAATCTCCTTATTGAATCTCATTAAGAGAAAGCTGAAAATTCAGGAAAATAGTCACAAACAAACAAAAATTAGTCGAAAAATATCTTCAATGTCCTCTTTTTGACCCATTTTACACTGGATGCTAAGTTTATCCTCCTATTTTGAATGCTCTGTTGCTGTGAGGCCTGAAGATGTTAGTGAAAAGAAATAGTAAATGAGTATAAATATAGAGTCATGATTGTTTAAATATAAAGTCTAGAATCGTAGCTATATTGTGCAGAACATCGCTCCTTAGGTATAGGGACGCATTCCAAGACCACAGCGCCTGACAATTTGGGTGGGACACCTGAATATCATTAGGAGTACCACAATCAAGGAAGTTCTGTCCATTTTTGTGCAGAACATTTGACTAACTTTCCAGAACATTTTGCATGTACGTGTATTTTGATTTACACCAGTTTGACCAAAAATAATTCAAGTTTACTTTTTGACTGAAAGCACCGTGTATGATGATTCCTCATTTTTCAGATTTCCAAAATTGTATTTGTTGCATTTGGCAATATAGACAACATCGTTTTAAAAATGAACATTCAAATAAAACAACTTGCTCTTGCGAAATGTTTTGTTCTCCGCTAAAGAGGTTGAACAATAGTCTATCTTGTAAAGGGGAAAAGGCTGTGGGATAAGGATGCAAACACTCGCATTTACGATGTACTCACAGCTCAATTTGTGGTTTTACGCTGGCTTATATGTCAGTTACTGCGTATTTATTTTTAGCTGACACGCTGGAGATTTCGTAATTGGATTTCATGTCTCAGGTTTGCAGAACGCTGATGTAGAGCATGGAATGAATATCTGTTCTATTAAGCGAACCATAGGTCGAAATTAGCATTAAAATGATAACCTAAAATTCTTACATGCTTGCTAACGCTTGGATTGACAGTTGAGAAACAAACCCGTGAAGTTGATCATATCCACATGCAAGCTTTGATCATTTTCAGCCTCATTCTTCAGATTAAATCAACCATCTTTATACTTTGCTTCTGAAGAAATTAACCATGCCTACTTTGGATCTCAACGAGGCCATATCATCTTTGGATCTGAGCTGCTTCATGCACCTTTGATCTTAACGGTGTCATGTGTACTATAGCTATGAGCAAATTAGAAACATTTTTGCCTTGAATCTTAATTAATAACAAACAAATTTGTTTGATCAAATATCCGAAATAATGTCTTATTCGGTCTATGATGTTCTTGCATGGGTTGAGACGAGTGAAGACACGACAGTCTTTTAACAGCTTCCTGGAGACTTTTGCAATGAGTCAGAGACGGTTTCTAATGATGCAGTCTCTACAGCCCTGTTGTACTGCAGATGGGACCAGTCTGTAAAATTTACCGATCTCCATTTTACAGGACCTGTATGCGCTGGAGTTGTTGGTACAAGAATGCCACGATACTGTTTATTTGGAGACACTGTGAATACGGCATCTCGAATGGAGAGCAATGGAGAAGGTGAGAAATAGATATCACTAGGTGTTGTTATGTCATCTCCAGAGAATAAACGCTCTGTTCATAAATTTATGAATTTTTGGTAGCATACATGTATGTTAGCAAATATCGAATTATTTGAATAATTCAGGTATGAAATTTTAATGAGATGCGTTTTTCAGCCTACAAAATTCATGTAAGCCAATCGACGTACGACATTCTACAAACTGTTGGTGGAGGATTTCAATTTGAATTCAGAGGAACGATTCCTGTCAAGGTAAGAAGGCAAAGAATTTTATGAAGATTCTGATCTCTGCTTGCTGTACAGTTACTTTATTATCTTAATCCGAATTGAAATTGGAAAATTGAGCAATACCTTTTCATAAAAAGCGTTTATTTCAGAGCTAAGCCCCTCATATTGAATTCCACAAATCATCTAAAAATAGAATTTGTTGAAAACATTTTAAGAAGGATTTTCGATGAAAATTTTTGTGATCAACCCGTAAACGTTCCATAATGTTTGTAACATGATCATATATTCATCATTGGACAATTGCTGATACTTTTTCAGCAATAAATGCGTTTTGCTCGAGGTAGGCCTACTTGTTTTGAGAAAATTCGGTTGATGCATTATCGAAATGGTACTATAATCTTATGCAAATATTGAAGTTTCAGAAATTGCAAAACTTTGACTTATTGTGCAGTCAACTAGATTGAATTATTGAATTTAAATTTTCTTGAATTATTTCTTTCTTTCAAAAAGCATTTGTTCGAAATATATGCTTGTTTGGTGCGTAAAGTAAATCATATTCACTTATATATTGAACATAAATAATTACAAAATTGAAAATGTATTCCAACATTGGTGAAGTAAGCAACATCACGGGAAGAGTGGACGAATTGGAGCAGGAGAAAAGGGCACGAGATGTTGTGATCAGCAATGTTTCAATGTCTGAAGGCGATCCCAAGGAGCAACTGAAAAAAACTGTAAACGCAGTCCTCATGACGGACGTAGTACAAGGAACCACCGACATCGAGGAAATCAAGGTGATCAGAGACAAAGGTAACACCGATAAAGTGACACTGATAGGCACTCTCCGAAGCCCTCTAATAAAGAAGGCTATTCTTTCAAAGCGCAAACTCTTCCACACAAAGAACTTGAAAGGGAAAACTTGACTGAGGCACGCTACCGACTCCTTAGGGAGACGAAAGAGTTCGCCTCAAAATTTAACTATAAATTTGTGTGGACTAGGGACGGATCTGTGTTCATTAGGAAAGATGAGAACTCACCGCACATACGAGTGAAATCAAGAGGCACATTGGACGATATATATGTCGATTTGTAGAGCTGCTGCAGAGATGTAGCAACTCATTGGCCATCAACAATCTGATATTTAGTCTGCATTAAATATAATCTTAAATGCATGAACAACATTTGAACCATTTGAAAGATGTTGAATATGCTGACCTATTTACTGAGGATTTCAATGCATTGTTCGATAGACAATATGACAATTTAGATAATATTAAAATCTTGCACATGAATATTCGCTCCCTAAATCCCAATTATCGGGAATTAGCGGTGCTACTATCAAATCTGGAAACAGACATATGAACATAAATAAGCAGTTAGACAAATCAGCTAGTAAATTTTATGATCAAATGATTAGCTTCAATTTCTCGCCATTAATAAGTACAGCAACTAGAGAAACAAGCGACACAAAAACAGTGATCGACCAGATGTTCATACACAACCGAGCAATATATGACAAGAAAAATGGAATTTATACAGGTAACCTCCTTTCCGATGTAACGGACCACTATAGTCAGTATCTCATAATAAAAAAGATCTCGCAAAACACGAAATACACAGTTAGAGATCGACCAATTAGATCCTACACTGAAAAAGGCATTAGACTATTTACCGGAAGAAAAACCGGAAGATTAATTTACTAACGCACCAGGACGTTCCACTTCAATATCAGATAAAATGAGTAACTTCCAAGATGAGCTAATAAACCTATACGACACAATTTTTCCACTAAAGCAAATCTCTAGAAAAATGTTTAGAGAGAAGGATTGGTTCTCAGATGACTTAAAAAAACTCCACAGAAAGAAAATTCAATTATACAAGAAATGGAAAACTACTAGACTTCAGGAGGATGAAACAATAATGCAAAACTTTTGCAAATAGATTCAAATACATGGCTAGATCGGCCGAAAGGAAGCATTATAGTAACATATTTTCAGCTATTAAAAGTGACACCAAAGAACTATGGAAACGCATAAACCACGTAGCAGCTCTAAGACAGATAATAGCTTCATTACTGAATTACAAACAAATACCGGTATTGTGTATGACCATTTTGATATAGCTATAATGCACTAAACGAGCACTTTGTAAATGTTACTGAGAAACTAAAAAATAGCAGCAGCAATTCCAACAAGGATGACTACTGCCAGGAAAGCACCACTTCACTTGTGTTTGAAGACATCACACATAGCGAATTGATCGAAGTAATGAACAAAGTACACAATAGTAAATCGACAAATGATGAACTTCCCCTGAGAATTTTCAAACAATGTTCCAAAAATGTTTTCTCATATCTATATGAACTATTGAATGAATCAGTTAAATCGGGCATCTACCCTAGCTGTCTAAAGAAATCTATTATTATACCTATCTTCAAAAAAGGAGATAAGAAGTCGCCATCCAACTATCGACCAATATGTCTACTGAGTTATATAAGAAAAGTTTTCGAAAAATTGATTCATGGGAGGATATTTGACTTTTTAAATAAGATGTTGCTATATGAAAACCAATTTGGATTTAGGAAAAATCAATCTACCAGTCTAGCTCTCTTGAAAATGTCAGACAAGATAAACAAGGTAAAAGCTAAGAATGAATACAGCGTAGGACTAAATCTGGACATAAGTAAAGCCTTCGATGCGGTCAACACTGAGTTATTGTTGAAAAAGTTAAACAGAATAGGTATCCGCGGCTTCATGCACGAATGGCTTCAATCATATCTAAAAAATAGACCTCACATTGTATTTATCAACAACGTCAAATCGAAGGAGCTTACCGCTAAGTCTGGTGTTCCACAAGGCTTAGCGTTGGGGCCTCTATTATTTTTGGTTTATATATATGACATAAAAAACATTAGCCACCATGGCGAACTCAATCTCTTTGCGGATGACATAAGCCTAGTTGTAAATGACAAAACTCTAAATGATGCAATAGAGAAAACTCAACTTTCACTGAATAGCATCCTGAAGTGGATGGAAAGTAATAAACTAACACTGAATATAGATAAATATGAATACATCATCTTCAATCCCATGAGCCACAAAAGTGATTGTGAAATGTCCAAAAATATACATATTGAGGGCACCAACTTGAAGAAAGTTGAACATACAAAAATACTAGGAATAAACTTCGACAATAATGTCAAATTCGATGAACATATTGCGACTGTTGTCAACAAATTATAAAAATTCATTCCGATTTTCTATCGGCTAAGAGATATTCTACCACAGATGTCCTTCGCATGATGCACGACCAACTTTGTCTCCCTCTGATAAAACATTGCCTAATAGTGTATGGTAGTGGAAACAAAAATTCGAATCGTTGTTTGCAAAGAATACATAAAACTTTGATTAAGATAATCCATCGAAAAGAAAAGCAATCACTTGAACTTCATTTCTATGAGAGGGAGCAATATATGAATATTGCGAGTATGTATCAATATGAACTTTTAGTGCTAGCATACAAAATTAAGTACACAAAGAACACGTTGCATCGATCTATCAAAACTATGTAGAATCATCGACTAGACGATCCGATAGCTTCAAATTGCCGTTTTGTAAGAAATCATTAGAACAAAAAATGAGCACTTTTCAAATACCATTTACATAGAATTTGCTTCCTAATGAAATAAAAAGCTCAAAATGAATTAGAGAATTCAAAAAGAATATAAAGTCGTATCTAATAAAAAATATGGACTCATTTTAGAAACCTGACCACTCTTACTCACGATAGATAAAAACTCTCTGCTCTAAATGTTATCCAAAACTAAGCATCAGATGCATTCGCAGAACAAATTCTCAGAGTTTTATGAGCAGCTACGCAGCAGCACGCATACTCTCTAGTGTTTGAACAATTTCTTTCTGGTTTGTGAACAAACATGTATACAATAATGTGCGGGCCGGTCATATACCCCTTCTTGTGGGTCCTCTGGTCCCTTTCTCCGTTATTGTTGTATCTCAACATTATTGTATTACCCTTGCATGCCAATTCGAATGTACATACTCTGCTTGTTGTCTATGGAGAATGAACATATTTTCTATTCTATTCATTGATGCGTTGAGGGTTAAAGGATTGAAGTCAGTCCACAAAAGTTAATATAATGAGAAAGATCACTCTGAAATCGTATAGCAATTGAGAGAAAGCCCAAAATATTTTTCACGATATTGAGAAAATTTGATAGAATTTGTATATGATGTGCAATTAAGTAATATACATTCGAAAGATTTGATTAATTCACACATCGAAGATGCAGACCGAGAGGAGCTCATCGGCAACAGAATCGGGACGTCCTCCTGCGGTGGACTTTCGTTCTCTACAATTCAATCCCGATGAAGCTGCGGACGGAACAGCAGACCGAGCGAGCCGTAGAAGGGTCGTGTCGACTGTCGTCTCTACGCCTGCCAGGCACGAGCTTTAAGCAAGCAAACAACATTCGAAAGAGGGCATGAAGCACTTTTAATTTATATCATTTTAGTGCGTGCTTTCCTCCAAGTGTTAATAATGAAACATTTGCGTTTTGGATGAAGGATCTTGTTTGTTTATTTCAGGGTAAAGGAGAGATGAGGACATGGTGGATGATTGGCAAAAGTTGCAACCAAGTTCCTATAATAAAAGAAACCATTTTGCCGGGCTCGTATGAAGAATAATTTCGTACAATTACATTAATTATGGTTGAAAATTGGTAAACGTTCGCATTCTCTAAATTGCACAACTACTTTCCATGAAATAGTGCGAATGAAACTATGATCTCATGAAAAACATTTTGTATAAATACGTTCTTCATCTCATCTGCAATTTTTTTCATTTGCGTTGACAAAGGATCTGGACCCGAAACGTCCGCTGATATAAAAAAGGAGTTTTTCTGATTTGTTGGCTTAATGCTTAATTAGAGGGAGAGAAAAACCATTTTTATTATCGAAAATGGTTGCCATGGAAAATACTGCCTCTGTTTGAATTTTATTCAATATCAATGCATTCCAGACTGAATTTTCAAAACATTGTAATTTCCATGAATAAATTTACGTTTGATTTATAGCGCATTCTCAGAATGTTATGATTTTCGGCATTTTGTGTAATTGGCATTAACATGCAACGGCCACATGTGGGTCAACTAACCATAATTATGATCGATATCATCTTATTGTTAGATATCCGATAGGTAGGGCTGCAGAGTCCTTATAGTCAGTAGATGACGCAAGTCAGACAAAATGACGCCAAGTTGGACATTTTGACGCAGTCAGACTTTTTGACGCAAATGGACTTTGTTCCGCACGCTCGCATCTCACCAAATTTGGTGTACAGGTGATTTTTGCTGAGATGTATTCAATACATGCTTTCAATACTTTCCGCCGGTTTCGGTTTCGGAGACTCCAGATTTTCGTTCTTACTGACGCAAGTCATACTTTTTGACTCACGACGGCATTCTGACACGTTGGACTATTAGACTCAAGTCAGACGTTTTGACGCATATTGAATATTTGACTCACGATTGAATAATAAGTTGGAGGGGAGAATCATGCATTCATAATCGCGATCAACCATCACAGAGTAAGTTACAGAACGTCTCTACCTCTTCATATAGTTTAGGCTTGCATGCAAATATGGCCTGGTAGAATCAGAGGGACTGGTTGACGAGGTCCCCTTAGAATTTATTATTCAAGATAGTCAATAAATAGGCTACCATAATCTAATTGAAGTGGGTAGATTTCAAGACGACGAATTCCCTGACTATATAGTAGGGTGACCGCCTGTCTTGCATAAATGCATCATATTAAATCGAGAAATTATTTTTTTCCAATATATGTTAGACACTGATGATAGAGCACTAGACAGATTTGGCAAATAACTCTCAACAATTTTTAGTCGTCACTTAGCGACATGCAGAAATTTTGCACAAATGCAGTAAAAACAGAAAATGAAAACTGCGTCAACATGCTCAGGGCAAGTTGCCATACAAAATCCTAGAATTATTCATCTTGATCAAATGGTCACCTTATACACAATAATGTAACCATAATTTGGCAGAAGTTCGCAAAGTATCAATATTCAATGGTCTACAAAATATAAAAGTATTTGTATAGTTTCGGGGTGCAGAAAATAAACAAACGGCTAGTAAAACTGCCAAGTCTCATACGATTTCTTAAATGTTCTGTAATCACAAGCGTGACATTTTAAGCTAAGCCTCATTCTCAGCGTCGACTCGTGCGCGAATCCAATCACCACTTATTTGTCACCTTGAAAAAACGCTTCCTCAGGGAAAGAATTTTGCCGCGTCACACTTGCGAATTTTGCACAATAGCATTCCCATAGCAAAATTCTATACAGCTGAAATCAATAAAAATCATGAAAAATTGACGAACCTGCAATCTTAAGAACACACATGAGCCTCAAGCAGAAAACTGTGAAAATGACCCTTTAGTTTGAGATGATGAATTGATGCGCATACAGTAATAACGTGGGCAAAAAGTAAAAAAGTGCCGAACTACTCACTACGAAAAACATAGATTCTATCTGCAGTTTACAAATAGTGCTATGAATTGAATATTAAGGCCTATACTTAAACAAAGCTAGGGGACATCTTTGTCAATTAAGGTGTTTTTATTCGACATTCTTCTCTACAAGGTCACTTTGTTAACAGTTTACCCCGGTCCACCTTATCATTCTAATGCCTATGAAACAAAATTTCAACAATATCTTAATTGAAAGTCCATTTCCAGCCCCCAGCAAAGTAGCTGCATGCTATAAAATAGTGTCATTTCTTTAATGGCGTTTACTACAATTCACGTTTTTGCAGTTGCTTCAATTACATATAACTTTTGGAAAGCGTGTATGGGCATGTTTCGCCTGTCTGTTCATTGGAATTTAAATGCAACATAAAATTGGCAACATCCTACTGCTACGAATATAAGCCTGCATGGTGTTAAATAGGTACATGTATATTCGCATTTGCAGGAATGGACAAAAAAATAATTTCATACTATAATACATTTCTACTTTAAATTTATATTTTGCTTCAAATGAAAAACGGCTATATAGCAGTGAGCTTACAAAACACAGTAAAGTCACGTTAACACCAGCAAATAATCTATAAATTAATTCATCGATTTAAGTAATACAATTAGCCTGATGCGTATGTACACAAACTTGGTTGGTTGTAGAGAAATATGGATCGAAAGGAAGGATGCTTGTCAAGAAGCAGTCAACTAGATAGCGGCATAGGAACGAAGGAGCAATGAGTTCTTGAAAGGGATCTTCTCCATTTCACATAGGCCTGCCGTGAAACAGATGTTGAAGCTGCATTTTGCTGTAGAAAGCATAGCGCAAATTAGTGTTATGCCTACCTCTCAGAGTAGCACATAATTTGATTACAAATCCAAAAGCAGACACCAGGAGAATAATATTGAATAGAAATGGTGCAATGGTTGAAATATATATAGGACTGTGAAATTAGAGTTGCCGTAAATCACTGATGTACATCATTTAACTTGAGACAAATGTGGATCTAGGATAACTGAATTTTATTTTCCTCACCGGTGTTATATTTTCTAAGAGAAAAAATAGCACTGCTTTCAAATGGTAAATATGCTTTAAATCAAATAGAGTGCTTTATTATCATACTCTAAGACAATAAAGCACTCAGACTTTAGGTCGAAATTGAAATTCGGTTGTATTGAAAGATACATCATTTTGAGCAATGACTTATCTCATGCCATTGTTATAATAATGGATATGGCTTGCGGTTTGAATTTTAGCCTGAATGAGGGTATAGCCTATGCATGTACTTTTTCATGTACTGCGGTATCATCAGCCAGTCCCTATTTCTTCTTTCATCTCTTAAAAAGGATTCGTTATTTACACCAAAGTATAATTTGTTAGGAGAATTTTTCCCATTGCTTCATAGTTATCAAAATTCATCTAGAAGGATAAAATCGACACTGCAGCAACTGGCTCATCAATTTCTCTGAGCATCAAAGTCGAAAGTCCTGATTAATAGACTGTGCTTGAGGGCATATCGATGAGGGCATCTGAAGAATCCTTCTTCGGAATAGTGTGGTGCATCAAGTAGATTTGTATTTACATGTGTGTTAGCTGGGAATTCCGATTTGGGACAGTACTATAGTACCTGCAGTATTCTAGTTGAACGTAGTTGGTAGACTACATGTATAGGCCTACTTGCTTTTCATCTTATTCCATTTGTTTCCAGTCTTCATGGACTGTATAAGGCTTACATCGTTCGCTATAGCTTTGCTGAAGATGCTTCCCATTTTGTGCCGACCCAAATTAATGTCTCCCATTTTTGTTTGATCTCGCTCGTGCAGATTTCGAGATTTTTGAAGACCTAAAAGCCTAGAAAAATTTGTATTTTGGCCGGGGAGGCCTGAACTAATGGCAACATTTTGATAACGTTGGAGAACTAATAAGGCTATTATCATTGTTCTACATATATGATACTATAATATATGATACCGTAATACTAATATAGAACTACTATAATAAAGTACTTTAAATAAATAATACTAATTATTATTTTTGGAATTCATACTATTTGATGAATACGATTGTCGCAAACAGACAATTCTTCATGAGCCAAAAGTACGTTGAGGTATCTTCTTAAAGAATTTATTGGCTATAAAATTGTAATAAAAACTATGTAGGCTTACAGGACCGACGTTTCGTGTATTCACGCTTCTTAAGGGGCAAAAAAGCTAAAAACAATCAATAGAAAGTCAGTAGAGAGTCAGGAGGGACAAGCATAGTTATTTACGCAGTGGGTTAAATAATTCTACCCTTACAATAATTGGTCAAAATCTTTTGCAGAAGTTACCAGAAACATTACGTTGTAAGGATTTTTTGTTTTGCTTCATCTTCGAATTGACCATTTTATTATAGAAGAGTAGAAGTGCATGCCTCACGACAATTCTCTGAAGAAGGTTTACTTAACAAGGTTTACTTAAATAAAACTCGGAATCATTTCAAATACTGGACCCTATTATGTGAGCCTAAACATTCTTTTTGCCATTCCATTACAGCCGGATGGTGTGTCATCGATTTCATTGTTACTGAGTAAGTAGGGTTGTCCGCCGATATTTCACATGTCATTTTTCTATGAAAGTTGTTAATATAGATAGCTCCAATTCCAAATTAGACGGCCTTAATTGCATGATTAAGGCCGTCTAATTTGCTATGTGATACCATTGAGGTAGGAGCATTTCACCATCCATCTTCTCGTTCCCATTGAAAATGGCATTGAGGAGATTCCTATGTTTCGCAGTTATGATTAGTAGATATCTCAAGCTTGACATGCTTTAATGTTCTGAGCTGCATGGGCTCTGTAGAAAATCATCATTGATTTCAGTCATTCAATCGAGCTATTCAGGGCAAGATGTCTATTTAAACCAAATTAAATGGAGCAGTTCCCGTTTAATACAAAGAAATTTCATTGGCAATTCAATGCATTACAAAAAGGCGGGCATTAAATGCCATTTAATGCCCGCCTGCAATAGAATAGAATAGAATAGAATAAGCGTTTATTGAAAAACAAAAGACCCCCAAATGAGAATCGGAGGCGGTCCGCGAAAAATTAACAGAAATAGTGAACTGCATACGCCGTGCATCACTTGAATGATTCATTATACAGAATAGAGCACGAAAAAGTAAAACCATTTTGTCTTCGCGTTGTTCGTACATGAGGCAACACTATTCGTCCACTGTGTGAAGACATATCAGGAACACTATCATGTAAGATATGATTTTCACAAAAGAGAGCATTTTTGAAAAGTTTTAATGCGAGCTGCTTTCTACGGTGAACAAAATTTAGAATATCACAGTCTTTGCATGTTTTAACATCTATACCATGGATGATACGAAAAACTCGCTTCACAACACTCATACATTTTGAGTCAAGAATAATGCCAGGATGAATAAAAACAGGAGAGGCATAGTCCAAAATAGATTGAATAATGGATTTATATACAAGAATCAGTTTATCATGAGACAAAATAGGTTTCAGAATACGCATTATATACAATCTTTGCGACACTTTTTTAAAAATGAAATCAAAATGATCAGACCATGTCAGCTTTTCATTAAAAATCAAGCCCAAAACCTTAATTGCATGTACATTCGCCATATTTGGAACTGGAGAAACAGGTGCTTGAGAAAAATTAACAGTCAGAACTTTAGATTTGGCAAAATTTATTGACATTCCTTTTTGCGAACACCAACTTCGAAAATGTTCAATTTCCTCATTTACGCAATACAAATCATCTGCAACATCATTATAAACAGGGATTATCAGGGAAACATCATCTGCATACTTCACATTACAAACTGATGGAAAAATTGTTTTGTATGATGACATATAGATAGCAAACAAAAACGGTCCAAGAACAGACCCTTGGGGCACCCCACTTGATACTGGAATAAGTGCGCTCCGGGTGTCACCCAGTCTAACTCGCTGTTTACGATCACATAAATAGTTGTTTATCCAATTGGCAAATATATTTCTGTTAGGTAGAGGAAGCTTGACAATACAAGACAATAGCAAATGGTGAGGAATGCTATCAAAGGCATGTGTCATGTCAAAAGTTATCAAATGAGTTGCACGGACATTTTTGTCATCCAAAAGACTCAATAAGCTTTCATGTATACGTATCAAAGCACAATTCGTAGAGGAATTAGGACGGTACGCAAACTGACATTTATCATAACAATTTAAAAGTGGAAAACGATACTTCAACAAAATCACTTTTTCAAAAATTTTACTTAATATTGGAAGCAGAGAGATTGGTCTTAGTTGATCTTTTCTAATTGGTGTAGTTTTAGGAACAGGACAAATGTCGGCAATTTTCCAAGCTGCCGGAACACGACCACTAATAAAAGACAAGTTGAATATGTGACATAATGGCCTACATAAAATGTCAGCAGAGTCTTTTAGAAGAATTGGTAACATGTCATCACTACCAGAAGAAATATTTGCCTTTAAATTGCACAGCAACTTCATTATACACTCTTCATTGCAGAGTTCATCAACACTTTCATTTACAGGTTAGAACTGGAAAACTATTTGATGAAACAAAAAACTCAGAAAAAATTGAACTTATTGATTCAACAGCGGTAGTTACATCCGAAAATAGTGAAATGATACGGTTCGCAGACCTGGTTTCACTTTTACCACGTACATCATTTACGACTGTCCATATACCTTGCTGAGATGAGCACATCCTGTCACTCCAAAGTTTTTTAGACTTCGTGATTTCTACTTTCACTTTCTCTTTGTAGTGATAATAGAGTGGATAATTGCCGTCTCGGAAAGCATTCCACCTCTTATTTATTAGGTCGATGACAACGGGTGTAATCCATGGCTTAGTTTTAGATGAAAACTTGACATAGGATACAGGGATAACTGACATTGCCATGTTCCACTGATCATAGAAAAAAGCAACACAATCACTTAGGCAACTGTTTTTAAACAGAGAAGACCAGTCAACAGTATTAAGTTGAGTACGAAAACAATTGATATGAGAACGTCTTAAGTCATAAACTTTATGCAACTTTGATCTGATGATATTCGATGGTACATTTCTTGAAACAACAACAATACTATGAGCATGAAAAGCATTTCCCAATGCAGGGGCAATAGTGACATCACAATAGTGAGCAAAATTATCATTAACAAACATTTTGTCTAAAGTTGCACCACCATATGTAGGAACGTTGACAATATTCAGTAGGTCAAAATCATTTGACAAAAAGGAGAGATCGTGCCTGTTCACGTCACCACAAACACAGAATGATGCCTCTGGATTCGTTTGCAAAATGTAATCAAATAATTCTGTCACAAATTGTCTAAAAGCTGCAATTGTGTCCGCATTTAAATCTGGAGGAAGATATACACACAACAAATATGACAATGTAGGGCTTAGCTCTTGAATTCGAACAAAGTTACATTCGATGCCATAAGGCTTTATCAAAAAAGAAGGGAATTCCACTGAACCAACACACAATTTCATTGATGAATAAATTATTGTTCCGCCACCTTTTCTAATATCATTGACATTGTCTCTGCGATCATTACGAAAATGCTTATAGCCTTGTATGTTTACAATGTCATTATCAATTTCGGGAGTAAGCCAAGTCTCTGTTACACATACAAAATGCGGTTTCGTTGCATGAATCAAAGCGCGAAGTTCATCTAGCTTGTAGAGAAGGGACTGAGCATTGCACAAGATAAGCCAATTACTTTTACACTCATCTGGAGCGGTCTTCGGAGACAAACATGGATGGTGTAAAAGCGGTGTTAGAAATTTCTCACATCACTGCGAAGAACGACTTTTTCACGATAGATAACAACGTCCTCATTTTTATCACGACGCTGCTTCAACTCTGACAAAAGATTTTTGTGTATACTCTGCTGCATAGGTGTTCGATCAGGGTTAACGAAGACATCACGAAACCTGGCATGTTTACGTAGCTTCCTGGCATTTTTTAAGATAATATTGCGGCTATCAGCGTCTTTGCAGACAATCTTAACCAACCGACTTCGGTCGGCTCGTACCTTGCCTACACGAAATGTCCTGACAATCACATCATCGTCTAAACCACAAGACTGAGCAATTTCTGAACATTTGTCAGAGTCACTTTCAGAAGTCTCTTGGAGTCCAAAAATAATGACGTTGCATTGCCTCTTTGCCCGTTCTTCTACTTCCTTGCTGATGACTGCCATAGACTCAACTTGGCTGTATCGTAGAGATAGAAACTCAGCTTCAAACGAATCACACTTCCTACGCAGATCAGCGTTGCTATCCTCAAGACCTTTAACAGTAGAAAGTAAGTCAGTGATGGTCGACCTCAGCCTTACAATCTCCGATTCGAGTTTATTCAAGATCTCAGAGCGAGAACTCTCGATTAGGTTTTTGATATCAGCAAGTGAAACAGCTGATGCTGATGAACCTTGACGAGTAGTACGCTTAGGAGGCGTTTCTCCAGTCGGCATAATATTTCAATAGTTAGGATATATCACAAAAGCCAAAAAAAATAAACAAATATCCACCAGGGTTCGAACCACAGATCGCGATTTCACTCAGACAGGTTAACCGACACCTTGACCGCACGACCACGAAAGCAACGAAAGTTATCAGCGACTGACAATTGACAGCATCCGAGAATTAGAAAATCCTGTGCATAGCCTTCACGACGTCAGATGTCAGAGAATCACCGCGCCAACCAATACAGAGGAACGACACTCACTTCACGCTTGATCACGTACGAGGAAGGACTCAATTGTGATAAATCCGATGAGCACAGATGGATAATATGTAACTGATGACACGTAGAATAATGAGGCGAGAAGATTGATATAAAATTCCGATAGAAAACTCGAAGACAAAGTCATATAAATCCAGAAAAACGAATCACACGTGATGCACGACCGGAGCGACGTCAAGCTAGCAGCAGTTTCAGTGAGATAATAGACAATAGACATCCACAAGTCATATAACGTTTTATAACAATGAATAGAAAAGTCTAACATTCTTACATAAAAAACGAAAGTTTCATACCATCCTTTTCCAAAACAGCTACGGGATTTTTCCTTTTCACTTCTATTTCTGCATTGTTCGCAATTTCGACATCAGTATTCCTTTGCATTAGATTCTCTTTTTCTTCACGATTCTTATCCAAACACTCTGTAAGGGTATGTGATAAGCGTATTCGCTTTGAAACATTGATTTTCTTGGTATAATGGTCAATAGTCTCTAACTTCTCATGTCCCGTCACAATCTGAATGTCTTGCGGTGGAACCCCTACGTCGGACAACGACGTAACAACAGAAGATCGTATACAATGATTAGTATATTTCATTGAAAGCGAAGCATCTTTCGAGATGTTTTTCATCACATCTTTTAGAGTATTCTTCCCGACAACCATTTTATCGGAATACCATCAGTAGTAAGTAAAACTCGACTTCTGGATAGCGCAAGATGGCCGCCATCGCTGACGTCCCCCCCCCTCTGGAACGGCAGAGTGTCGTGGTCGGCCGCCGTGGTGCTTTGAGTCTGACGTCCCCCCCCCCTCTGGAACGGCAGAGTGTCGTGGTGTGCCGGCCACGTGCGTCCGTCAGGTTCGCTGACGTCCCCCCCCTCTGGCCGACCGTCGTATAGCGCGCGGTGATGTGGTGTCTAGGTTGGCGTGGTGTGCCGGCCAGGTTGGGAGGGTGGTCTGTCGTAGCTCACCTGAAAAAATCCTAAGTGTCAGAGTGGCTTTGTATGGGTAAAATTTTGAAAATTTTCCAAAGTGTGGAATTTCGACCTGGGACCGTCACCAAAACATTTTTCATCAAATTTCACTGACCCCCCCCCCCGACAGCAATCTTCTAACTTTGGTTCTAGTGAACGGATTTTGTCTTAAGGCTACTCGTTTGAAAGAGGAGAAAAAACTGCTCGACGCCATTTTTTGCCGCGAGTCAATCGGACCAGCCGTTCAAAAGTTAGAGCTGTTACAAGATTTTAGGTCGGAGCTCGCTCACCTGAAAAAATCCTAAGTGTCAGAGTGGCTTTGTATGGGTAAAATTTTGAAAATTTTCCAAAGTGTGGAATTTCGACCTGGGACCGTCACCAAAACATTTTTCATCAAATTTCACTGACCTCCCCCCCTCTGGACAGCTAGCTTCGATCTTGGCTTCTAGTGGACGGATTTTGTCGTGCAATAGCTCGTTTGAAAGCTAAGAGTGAGACAAATTCAGTGAAAGAAACGGCTTGTTCATATCTGTCTTCGTTCAAAAGTTAGAGCTGTTACAAGATTTTAGGTCGGAGCTCACCTGAAAAAATCCTAAGTGTCAGAGTGGCTTTGTATGGGTAAAATTTTGAAAATTTTCCAAAGTGTGGAATTTCGACCTGGGACCTTCACCAAAACATTTTTCATCAAATTTCACTGACCTCTCCCCCCCTCTGGACAGCTAGCTTCGATCTTGGCTTCTAGTGGACGGATTTTGTCGTGCAATAGCTCGTTTGAAAGCTAAGAGTGAGACAAATTCAGTGAAAGAAACGGCTTGTTCATATCTGTCTTCGTTCAAAAGTTAGAGCTGTTACAAGATTTTAGGTCGGAGCTCACCTGAAAAAATCCTAAGTTTCAGAGTGGCTTTGTATGGGTAAAATTTTGAAAATTTTCCAAAGTGTGGAATTTCGACCTGGGACCTTCACCAAAACATTTTTCATCAAATTTGTCTGAACGAGGGGGGAGGGGAGGTCAGTGAAATTTGATGAAAAATGTTTT
>CAJQUW010003814.1:0-22563 GCA_907163375.1 Prostheceraeus crozeri
TTTATTTTTATTTCATTTATTTATATCAATTTATTACAAAATGCAAAAGGCTTTACAGGTTCAATTGAACACTTACGTAGAGCCAAAAAAAGCGAATTTACACAAAAACTTTGCAAAAGGGTGAAAGGTCAAAAGTTCGAAGGCGTGACTTGAAACTGTGCAAAGAGTGGAGGAAGATATAATGTAGTCCGGGAGAGAAGATTCCAACACACCGATAATTCTATGAGAAAAAAAATTGCGAAATATTACAATGATGACGATCAACGGGTTTACAGTTTAAGACGGTGACCACTGGTTCATAACGAAAAAGTCTTCATATAAGTTAATGTCCAACCAGTTTTGTTAATTAATTTGAAAACGAAAAACCAGGTCTCAAAGAAGATACGACGAATATTCTAGGGATTGCAGACCAAGGATCGGGGGGGGGGGGGGGGGGGGGGGGGGGGGGGGGGTGGGGGGGGGGGGGGGGGGGGGGGGGGGGGGGGGGGGGGGGGGGGGGGGGGGCGGGGGGGGGGGGTGGGGGGGGGGGGGGGGGGGGGGGGGGGGGGGTGGGGGGGGGGGGGTTTGGGGGGGGAGGGGGGCTGGGGACGCGGAGCTCCGTAGAGGGGGGGGGTGGGGGGGGGGGGGGGGGGGATCATCACAGTGTGAAGTGACCTACGTCCACACACTTGCTTAGTAAAGTATTTTTGCACTTTCTCCACACGTTTGATGTCTTTGACCAGATACGGGTTCCAAATCTGAGTACAATATTCGATGATAGGTCGGACGTAAGTGAAATATGCCTTCATGAGAATTTTAGAATCAGTTAGTGTAAAGCATTTTAACACTAGATAGGCGCGCGATATTGCTTTCGATGAAATGGTTTGGCAATGTAAGGAGAATTTCAAATCATGTGTAAAAATTATAATTACCTTTCGTGTGTACGGGTAAATCCAATTTATTCCACAACATTTGACGAAAATGTGTCTTTGATTTGTAAAATCCATATTTCTGAGCCGATTTCAATAGTTT
The DNA here is from genome assembly GCA_907163375.1 of Prostheceraeus crozeri. Classification (NCBI taxonomy): domain Eukaryota; kingdom Metazoa; phylum Platyhelminthes; order Polycladida; family Euryleptidae; genus Prostheceraeus; species Prostheceraeus crozeri. The sequence continues at coordinate 1,012 of CAJQUW010003814.1, forward strand.
TTTTTAATCGAACCGTAAAGATCTCATCTATTATGGCATGGTTTTTAGAAAAGTCACAAGAGGCCAAGACCTTATTCACAAAGGGGGGGTTGCCGTTTTTTGCCGAAAAAAGGACCAAAAAAGGCATGTCCAAAGTTGGCAGTACTCTCCACTTCAACACGGATTTTATGATTAGATACATTCAACATACACCCACTAATATTTATATCAATCTGAAAGAAAGAAGATCATCTCTATAAGACAGTGTAATTTTAAATATTTATTAATCAATATTAAATCATATGGAATTTTCAACTGGTTTCCATTGTCCAATGAAAAAAATGTCCTCTGACCGAGACGTTTTTCTGTCCCTCTGAGCCGTAGGTACCTTTTCTCTGAAGAATATTTGATTCTTCCATTAAACGTTTTTGCACCAAAAAGAAGTCCTCTCTAAGTGGTGCTAGTTTATGAATCACGTAAAGAAAATTCAGTTTGATAGCCGTTACAAGTGAGTAATATTGATTTAAAAATATTTTTATAAATTCCGATTTTTTTTTTTCGACCAGAGAATTTGAATATTCCCAAAACTTTTCATATGGATGCTGAGGACCAGAAATTTTGCCAGGAATCGATCGAAATATTCCACAGCATAGGAGGGATTCATGCTCTTAACATCTATCGCAAAAGAAATTTTTTCATTTTATATCAATTAACCCTCTCAAAAATCTCCAAAAACCACGAAAATGGTCCTCTGACCCGAGGAACCCAAAAAAAATCTCGTTCAGAGGACAAACCGTTGAAATTGAAGATCTCGGTCAGAGTACAAGGGTCTCGGTCTAAAGACATGATAAATGTATGCATTTACATATTGGGGAGATCACTTCTCGTTTAAAAACCCCGCGTTTCAAGTATTCGTCCTACTAATGTTCCCGCAGTCCCTCATGAACCCAAATGCACAAACCGAAGAGGTTTCCTATTCGACAATCAATCTGTCCCTCTGATCGAGACCTTAAAAATCTCGGTCAGAGGACCAGGTGGGTCCCGGTCAACGGACAGTATATGTCATCCGTTACATTTTGGTCACTTCGCTTTCCGCATGCAAGCATTCATCCTCAGTTCCCAGTTTCATCAGCAACCCAAATGCAGAAGCCGAAGAGTTTCCTATTCGACATCTATCTGATCGAGATCAATTTGTCCTCTGACCGAGATGTAGAAAAAATGACTTTTTAAAAATGCTAGATTTCTATGGAAAGTTTTTATTTGGTGTGGTCGCCGCTAAGATTTTCGTGTTCAGCGTAAAAAAATGAGTATGTATGCAAATTTTCACGTAAATCTGAGACCCAAAGTTGAAAAGACAGAAATGTTGTGGAATAAATTGGATTTACCCGTACGTGAACTGAAATTGCCGTAGTTATCATTTCTGACTTGATTCGTCATCATAGAAAGTGCTTTGCATGTAATAGCATCCTTCTTTGCCACTGACGAAGTACGCATGCCTGAAATACAAGTATGTATGTTTTACTGATTTTTATTATCAAGATCGGATTGGAAATGGTCATTACTTATTTCCTGAAGTGGGAGAATAACCACGTAGTCAGGATAAAAGACCTCGCAGTATATGTGCCTGTCCTCAAGTTCTGACGCCTGATGTTCTGATGGTCTTGGTTACCAAAGTGAAGCGTCCGTGACCAAGACCAAAGTAACAGTTGGGATTAGTTTTTAGAGTGTCATGATATGATACGAGTCATGTAGATTATGACCCCGTGTGTATTTTATACAGGAATATGTGGTTAGATATGCGCTAAACGTTCATGTATCATTCCGTATGGGTCATTGGTCATGACATTTTCCAAAATTAGTCATAGAATTTTCGAAAATTGGTCATAAAAAATCATAAAATTTTTGATCCGCAATCGCTCGGCAGGCCTGGGAATAGAATGACTACATTTAAAAAAGTCTTCCTGTGGTCATAATGTAGCGCTTTTGAGGCATTTTAACTCTTCTTGTCTCGATAGAAATCCATTCCCAATGCACACAATATGGGAACCCACTCGCACAACCAAAACACTGCACATCACCACCATCCCTGACGCCAAGATACTAGCTCTGGAGTATGCAAGGTGCTCTCAGACATCAACGACTCACGTTCCCCACAGAATTGGACAACTTGCTCGGCAGGCTTCGCTACCTAGAAGGGATGAGTTATTTTTTTCAGATCAGCCGGCTTGTAGACAACAGCCAGTGGCGTGCGTGTTGTAATATCATCTCGGTCGCACATCGCTATCTACTCGTAGATTCATGCAGTGAGGAATGCTGAGAAGAGGGTGGTGAAATCATCAGATGAACCAATTTTCGTGCACCTGCTATCTCCTTTCGTAATAATCGGAACGACCAACATGATCGAGAAAAAACTGTACGCAATGATCTAAATTCTTCGAAATCCGAAAGGAATCCCTGGCAATCGAAGCACTTTGATGGAATTTACACAAATCCGCAAGCGACGTACGACTTTCCCCCTATTTTCGTGAGGTTTTAAGAATTCTTTTTTGTAAGGGTTCCAGCATAGTGCCATCCTTTTTGAATTAGTCTTCATTTCTTGTGAACTGAAAGACTCAAACAATATAAATCTGTGGACCACTCCATATTGGGTCACACCGAATCACTCCCAGGATCAGATGTAGCCATGAGCTTTCTAAACGTAATAAATCCTTCCAAATCTTCACTTCTTTATTTATCCAAATCTTAACTTATACCATTTTTGCCATCAAACACGTATTGATGTCGAAAGATTTATTTTTCCTTTGCAAATTCCAATAAAAACTACAGTGAAAATGATAAAAGTGAATTTACGAACGTGACATGAAGACAAAACTCAATAAAATTTCATTTCTGTCACCATTCATGACAAGAAGGTGAAAATTCAAGGAGATAAAATAGACGTGACTCTCAGTACAATTATCTTACTCCATCCATGCTGTGATTTGCAAATGAATCAATTATCTTTTTATCTTCCTATTTACTCTGTGATGCACGACTGAGCTCTCAAACTGCTTCAGTCAATCCTCAATACGAAAAGAAGTAACATTGAAAAGTGCAAATCATCTCCCAATTGTAAAATTTGATTTAATGAACAAAATAAATGAAAAATACGAAAAATGTTCAGTGTTCATGAATACAGGTGTATCTCGCAATGTCTCACGCAAAATTTACAGAAGTTATCCACCTACAATCTCATAATATGCTGTCCTCAATGTGTAGCCAAAAAAAACATAGAATCCAAATTCAACCACATGATATTGGACTACAAAATCTTAGTGAAATGGACCTTCACCACTGAGAGACTTCGAATCCTTTATAATTTGAACGTTTTTTGTTAAGTTCAATTTAATTGTAAAAAACACCTGACAGCGTCAGCAGCCGACGCTATGGCCTTGTGGCAGAGTGTTTAGTCTGCATCAGGGAAACCTTGGCCGGTCAAACCTATGGGTCCACATGGAAGAAAGTCGTCGTGTCTAATGTGCTCCTGGGTACAGCAAGGTTTATTTATTTATATTATTCTATTTTATTTCAGCACAATTGCGACTTTTTTGCTTAAGATTTTAACAGGGACTCCTACTGCCTAAGGGGCTTTATGTGACTTGTTTTTTAATTCTTGAAACCACTCAAAGTATTTAGCACTCACTATTTAAATGGGGTTATGACAAAAATAGCAATAAGCAGGGCGGCCGGTAGTAGACGTAGTGCGTTCGGTGAATACTCATCTAATTTTCTTAAAAGTATTGTAATAGGACTACATCGTTTGTACTCTCACTGATGCGGTCTATTTTATGAAACACAGTGTTGGTGTCATCTGCTGTCTTGACCATCTAAGTCAGCTGAAGTTGAATTTTATTGTTAATGATTTCCTTTCACTCTCTCAGCTGCCAATCACATTCGACCTATTGTTTGTTGATAGCTTTCTAGAGGTGGAGACATCAATGCAATAATAATATGCGCGACTTGTGGTCGATCGTGTCATTGTCAGGTTCAAAGGAAGTTAACGAATAACTATGATAACGTGACGTTGACTGGGGCAGTGGACTAAAGATAGTCTATAAAGCGAAACCGGATGCATTAAAACATCACATTTAATAAGGATAGTGAGTACCCAACTTGCAAACCACACTGCATACCTCTGACATTAAGATGTCAGACCACAAAATTGGACAAACGTTGCTCGTCCAGTTCGTTCCTAGAAGGGATGAAGTTGTAGATCGCATACCACTAATTGGAAATGACACACACTCTATCGCAAACAATAGGCCTGGTCAGCCGACCTGTTGGACACAACAGTGGCGTGCGTGTTGTAATATCATTCGGGCACACATCGCTGTCTAGTTTATCATTCAATGAGGAGGTGGTGAAATGCACTTGGGGTGAACAAATTAATCGTGCGACCTGCTATCTTTCTTTAAATTATTGAATCGACGGACCAACATTATCGAGAAAGCTGTGCGCAATGATATGAATTATTTAGAATCTGAAGGAATTGTGGCAATCGAAGCACTGTGATGGAATTTTTAGCAATCAGCAAGCGAAGCACGACTCTTTTGCTTTCTCTGTAAGGTATTAGGAACACTTTTTGCCCACTTACTAAGTTCCAGCATATGCCATCGTTTTGAATTAGTGTGCACCTCTAGTAAAGTGAAAAACTAAAACAATTTATTTCTGTGTCAGTAAATAGAATCAGTAGTCAAGACTCCATCTCTTTCCATCGATTAACTTCTACCAACGACATGTCATAAGAACCACACTCCTAATCCACCAGCAAGCAGGCAGCTCAATTCATTTGGTCTCCATCGTGCCAGCAGTTCTTATTCACTACAAACGGTCTAGTGCCTAGCTTCTATTTCCCAGTAATGACAAGTTCGAGATAATTGTTTTTAAATTAGTGGATGGTTTAACCTCTGACGATTGGGCAGCAACTATTAGAAAGCGCATAGGTTATTCCTCATTTTTCTAGTCGTGGCTCATTCAATAATTCATTCAATTTTTTCTCGAATAATGAACCCGACACATGAATAGAGTAAGCATATTAGCGTAGAGTAGCAACTCAGACATTTATTAAATCCCCAATGTGTATACACTTTCGATTTTTATTCGCAAAATGAACTGGGTGGGGGATATAGTTGTTATAATTACGAGTATTACCGAATGTGAGATATCCAAATTTTTTGCCAGTTTTGAAGAAATTACAACGGAATATGATGATTCATGAATTGTAATACAGAAGGAATGATGGTATTTTGCAGACGCTCAGTGTGATGACAAGCCTTGGAGATTTAATGTTTGGTTAAATTAGCAATTCCATAGATTGATTTACTTTTCATGCCTCAAACTCAAGTGTTTTCTTACAGCGTGATTCATATCACAGGCAAAACCTACCGCTGGTAGAGCAAAATAAACATTATCAAAGACAATAGATTTCAATATAACTTTAAAAGATGTATGGATCCACATTACTATTCAGATTCAAGAAATAAAACAAGAATTTAGTGACATCATAAAATCATGCCGATGAAAAAAGAAATATTAAAAATTTTAAATCTCAAGCCATGAAAGCACAATATGAATCTCGACTTTTTCATGAAGACCTCCCATCATAGTGCGGGCTCAAATGAAATTCCCTTGATAAATCAGTTTAACATCTCCGCTTAGCTGTGAATAATTTAATTAGCAAATATTCATTCCTTTCTGATATCCAACCTTGTTTTCATACTACTTATAAAGTGGTTTCATGTCGGCAGTATATAAATTTGCAAAAAGTTAGATTTTTAAAAACTGTTCCAAAAACTGGACCGCAGAACGCAATACTCCGCAAAAAACTGAATCTTTTAATTTACACATGTTTATTTTACACTGTATTCAGATACTTATTTGAGTCGGACACTCTAAAACCTACTATGCGAGACTTACTCTATCACACATTTGTTCAGTGAATAATCATGTAACCCACCTGAAGCAGAACTTGCAGGCTAAATTAACAAATTAAGAGAATTTTTATGCTGGAATTTTATTACTATAAAACCGACTGCTTTTGGAGTGTTCCATCGAGTTCCAAAAATTTTCTAGGATAACCTGCATAACATATACGTATCATTGCAATATTAATGTCACCAAATTGTTGCTTTTTCAAATCATAAAATACAAATTTCTTGTTTTAAAGTAATCTATTTTCATTGCTGTCCCTTAGTTTTCAAATTGCAGTTTTTAATAAAAATGATAATAAATGATAAGAAATTTGATATTAGTTTCGACTGATAATCCATAAAAATTGATCAATAAAACAAATTGAAGAACACTAAACACAACGTCACTCGAGACAAGCTTCATCTGCGGGTGACCTTGTCATGCAGACAAGATGAAGCATGTCAAGGCTTATGACAGTCAGCTCATTACCCCCCCCCAAAAAATTTTTTTGAGTACGAAAATTTAGGAGTTGAAACAAGATTCTAGTAAGGAATTGTTTGAAATTAATTTGTCATTAATGTTCAGGGGTGGGTGCAAACATGTTTTTCCTGAACATCAGCTGCATGAGAATACAATCATTAGCTGACATTTGTACAACGATCTAACATAATTAATTCTTGTTACGAAAAGTCCAGAATTATTTGAACTTGAAAAACTGTTATTTTCTTGTAGCAGAGAGCATTAAATGAATTTTATAAGAAAAAATTACATGAACATTGAGTATCGAAAAATGGCCCTATCAGGTTTGTGACTATTCATTTTATAATCCTTTATATCTTCATAAATTAGAGCTACAAACATCCAGCAAAGCTTGTGTAAGTATAAAAATGTGAAGATAGGCATGGAATGCCATCAATGACTAAGCTATGCCCATATGTATGCGGTCTATTATGTCGTTATGCTGTTGTAATTAAATTAACTTTAGATATTTAGATGGTAATGTAGTACTACGTATCGCTTTGAGTACTGAAAAACATTGTGTGGAAAGGGAGGGGGGGGCGTTGCGCTTGCTACTTCATTTTTTGATCTCATCGATGAAAACGTTTTTCCAGTAATGCCTGATGTAGTTCAGACCTTCAGGACAATGTGGCTCTTCATCGTATTCTGCATATTGTTTTCCACTATACTATTTTAAGTCTGTATTTTGTTAATTGAGTTCATATTAGTGAGAATCCTACTATACACTGAACTTGCTAGGAATGATCATAATATGTAAAATAGATCTAATGCAAGGCATTTAAGTTATGATGCCTCTCGATAACTACTTCCTTAATAGAGGCTCTTAACACCTACTAAACAGAGCATCAGAGTAAGTTATAATAATAGGTTTATAAGTGTCGGACTCAAACAAATCTGTATACAGTGAAAATTTTAATGTCAAAAGATTTCAAGCTTTCTGCAGAGATCACATTCCTCGCAGTCCAAAAAATTATTTGAGCAGTTTTTTAAAAAGCCCAAATTTTCAAATTATTCCTGTATTTATATACTACCGAAGATGAAGTCCCCATTATAAGTATTTGTGAAACCATTGGGATATCAAAAGGAATGAATATTTGAATGACAAGCATCATAATAAAGTGGAAATTAAGCTGATGATAAGGAAATCTGCATGAGCTGGATTATAATGCCAGTCCCTGGAAAGTCTTCAATGAAAGGTTGAGATCTTATTGAAAGCTTCTTGGGCTGAGATGTCAATGTTTAATTGATTCAATAATTTCCAGCGGCATTTGCAAGCGGACTTTATGAATCACAAGGCGTGTCTGTTCTTGAATCTGAATAGTGCTGAAATTAGTAATGTTGACCCATTTACCACCTTTTAAAGATCATTTTCTTTTATAATATATGCTTTTTGCTCTTTTCAGTGGCAAGTAGTTTGTGGATATGATCACGCGTTAAGAAAAAATAAACAAATTAGGGGGGATGGGGGGGGGGGGGGGGTAATATATATAATAATCTTATTATAGCAAGGCATGAGCTTTAAGGCTATGGTAACCATCGAATTGCTAATATCAAATAACCATATTACCTTTCAAAGTTGTCATAGATATAGAGGGATTTGTAAATTACTTTTTCTTTCTTCTGTATTGCTGTCATAATAAGTCAATTTCGTGCACATTTCTCTAAAAGTGGCAAAACTACGTATATCTCACATATGGTGGCTGGGTTTTCGTGTCAAGCTCATTTCATGAAATCGAAAGTGTATACATCATTGGGGATTTAATAAATGCTGAGTTAACCACTCAGAGGAACCCAGAGTAGTAAACAATAGAACCAACAAATCCACCAAGTACATATACAACCTAGCAGCCAGGCGCCTGCTCAAGGACGGAAAATCCCCACATTTCCTTTAGAAAAAACCATCCCTTGGTTAAATATTAGGTTAAATGGGATTTTTTAAAAAATAAATGGAAATCACAATAACTAACAATCACATTTTTTCAAATTTTTAATTGTTAGATTTTGGACTATATCTATCCGAATATGCTGTTACAAGCAATATGTACCACAGTACATTGTTGCAGTGTGAATTTATCATGTCCTTTGATAATGAGGGTTCGAAAGCAAGATACAAGTGACGAAGATGGAGTTTCATGCATTTCTTTTCAATTTACCTGGAATTTTCTGTGGTTTTTGCTATTATTCCAGATTGTCCTAATCCGCACGGCATTGCTTGCCTAATGTTAACGATCAAAATATGATTTTTGTTACTCGGATCACCGGCTTCGAAAGCAATCGAGGATATCCGATGTTATCATGCATCGATGATATCATACAGTTCACTATGTTGGTGTCACTGTATGGTGGCATATCACCCAACGCGTATTCAAAACTCGGATGGCTTTTTTCTATTAATAGCATATATTAGTAATCCAACTCCGTAACCTTCTCAGCGTGCATCTGAACATGCCACTTCCTGAATAGACGCTCTAATATGATAGACAAAACCCTTTAGGAATGCTGAGTGATTATTAATAATATCAATAATCCAAGGATTTTAACACATTTCTGAACACTTCGTCAAGTCTTCACAAGCCGAATGTGAGGGAAGCAGAGAAAGCTGCGAAGTTGCTTGACCACAGATTTTAAACAATTTAGTAGACAGGATTGCCTAAGTGTTCCTATATATAACCTCATATTTCAAGAATATTATTCAATACACATCGTTTTTAAACATCTTGTAACAATCGATGTCTCAAGATGCATCTCTTCAAGCCTCGTGATTCTGTCGTGGTGTTCATTGCTTGGAACAAGCCGGAGAGAAGAACAAGTGATCTCATTAGAAAATGGCACTATAGGACATCCGAAACGATCTTATAAATTCGTATATCGAAAGGGTGACCGTTGTGAAGCCCCTAAATCAGGAAAAACCCGAAACTATTCATCGTACATGCATTTGATGGAATACAGGAGTATGTTAAATCAGAGGATGTAGCTAAAAAGCAAGTTCTAACCAGTTGGATGCGGGACATTTCCATCAACATAAAAAAACAACTCCGATAAACTCCAAGGAATAAAGGCAAGCTATGAAGGGCCTACCGTTATGACTTGGCTGAAAAATTCGTTCTTTAAGCAACAAGAATGGGAAATCAATGACATTTTCAACGGAAGTGAATAAAGGTATTCGAATGAATGGTGGACAATCGATACACAGTTGCACCATGACAAAACCCACACGGTGTAAAGTGCGTGCTTGATGTTGGGAAATCCAATGAGCAATGATTACTCCTAATGGAAGGCAGTTTTTCTGAATTGTTAAAAAAAATAATAGAAACTTTCTTCCATTCGAGCAATACATTCGCCCCTGCGGTAACCCTCTGCGTCCCTGCCACGCACAACCCTCTGTTCACACATCTCTACCCCACTGTGTGACTGTTTGAAGAAATAACAGTTTTCGCGCGCGAGCGGCTGGCGCTCTTAGCGCAATTGACATTAGTGAGACTATAATGTCAGCAGCAGTGGCGGACCCAAGGGGGGGGATGCCGGGATGCATCCCCCCTACCAGCTCAAACTTGATTGTGGGTTGTAAATATACATTTTGGCAATTAGTTCATTAAAAGTACAAGTTATGATCGTAGTCTGGAACATATTTGGCCCAATTTCTCTTGTGATTATATAATAAACATCTGGATTTCTTATCAGCATGGAGACATGAATTAAGGAAAGGCGAGTACCTCGAACCAAGGAATGATGAGGTCTCTGCAGAAGTTTGCTTACATTAAACTGTAAATAAAAAAGCCATCTCCTGACGCACAAGGCGCATGGTGAAAACCTGTTTAAATGGCCCGATTTTAGAAGTTCCACTTGAATTATGTAATATTGCAGATGTTATTCCCTATCAACTCCGGCAAGATTTCGTTAAGGTTGAATAAGTGATTCTGGAACACTGACCATGGATTCCTTAATAGTAGTGGTCCGGGATGGGAAAACTGTGAAATTTCTCTCCATCGCGGCTATACGCCAAGAAGGGTCACTTTTTGGAGAAGTGCAGATTTTCCCCGTCAAACCTGTGCGTTATCGCGAAACAGAGAGAACCTCTGACCAGAGGGTGATGAACATTGAAACCCTTCAACCTGTATGGTCAGTGGCCAAAATCAAAGGGAGGGAACAAGGAAAATATAAATAAATCAATGTTCCCGTTCTACAACACATTTATACGGTTGAACAGCATTTAACGGGGGGGTTCATGGAGAATTTGTGAGGGAGGGGGGGGGGGTGGGGGGGGGGGAGGGGTAGGGCGGGGATAAGAATATACGTTTACCATTGCCTTCCCCTTTCTCTTAGTCACATTTTTATAATTCGCGTATGTGAAAGGTTTGAACGAACATCTAACTGTGCTGCTCAGGCTCGAAATGGCAATTTTTTTATAAAAGTGTTCTGCGACATTAGTCTCCTGGAGTATCTCTTCAAACTTCATTAACTTATGAAAGAGCGTAGGTTTTTGATGAATTGTACCGAAGAGTACGTCCATCAAGATCGACGGATTCACGCGGGATAAAAGCAAAGAATGCTTTTTTGTGCTCCGAACGTTTTTAGAAACGACGACGTTGCATTATTGAACTGCGAAATATTCTAACAATTATCAAGAAAACAGCAAAAACATGGAGGGTAAATATTCTGAACAAGGCTGAAATGAGTTCGCTGGTTATAAATATTTAGGGCTACATAAACTTGATTTTGTGAAGCCTTGGGTTCACAATTTATAAAAAAATAACCCAATATAATTATAAAAAAAAACCTACCGCAGTAAAATGTGTTTTTTAAAAAAAATTCTAGGCATGGAATTTCAATATATTTTTGCACATAGGCCTACAGCAAAAGGTCAATGCAATGAATTCATGATGAATGTGTCTGTGTCTGTGGCATCTTCCGAAGCTCGAAGAAGTGCATTAAAGCTAGAACTATTAGAGGCATCTTTCATGTTGCGACACAATAATAACTTTCTTCTGAACTCCCTTATTTGTTCTAATCCGGGTTTATGATTTTGAAGGTATTATAGCTGTGATAAATATGCTCTTGTCTTCGAATCTGCATATCATGGAAACGTAATTGATGATCTATGTCCAACAGTTTCAAAGTAATACTAATGCGTGACCAATTGTTGTATTGTTTATTTCTATATGATATTATGCTTGGCTTCATACTCTAAATATAACTGAAAAACCGCTCTTCTGAAAAATTGTTATAGGCACAGTGATGTAGAATGTAAAAAATCATTTGAATGTATGAATACGGATTTTAGGAACTCGCTATGGTAGGAAACCAGAATGAAGAATAGAAAACTGGTTTTGATCGATTTATTTTAAGTCTAATTCATTTTTATAAAAGATCTTCATTTACATTGGTGCATTTCGTAGGATTATTTTAACTTGTTGCATTGTTCCATACTAGGTGGTTGGAATAGCTCAGTTGGGCTAACTACAAAGGGCCGCGCTGTTGACTAAGCGTCCCAAGCTTCTAGTATGGCTTCGTGCCTTGGGTATGGGCAGGGATGAGTAAAAAAATGCGCGAGACTCAAAGTTTGAGATAAGATGGAGCAATTAAATTACAGAATGTCCCTTTATAGATATTATCAAGATAATTTTGCTTATATCTGCAAGATGCCTGTACACTTAAGCTACAGCAAGTAATGAAGGTTAGATCTCAATTAATAGACAAAATCATGTACCGCAACTTTGAAGCTATAACATTTATTTTTAAGTCTATAGGCTTTAGCATGCTTGTGCCTGCTAAAGTAGATCTTATTTGTATAAAACATACAGACTTATCCTTCCATAGAAATCTACACATTGGATACTTTTATAAGTAGCAGTCCATTCTAGGTATTAATATTTTTGTGGCGAATTAGATCAAGCTCTTTTGTTACGTGTCATAAAAACCTTGCAAGATAATGCCTGTCATTTCGAAGTTTTCCATCTTTACTTTCTCATCTTCATCTACCTACTTGCTTATTCTAAAAGTTTGCTTTTATGCTTAGACTACAACTGCCTGTGAAGTACGCCTAAACTTTCCATAATAGTTATTGACTGAGCGCGTATAACATGCAATTTTTCAGAATCAAATTCAAAACGGCCTATGCCTATACTGACATTTTTTACATCATTTTTAATGTAACAGAATTAACTGAGTTTTAGCGAATATTTTACTGAGTTATAACCGAGTTTTTTTGAAAACTCAGTATACCGAGTTTAACTAAACTTGTTAATTTCCGGTAATCCTCGGTTAACTTAGCTTTAAACTGAGTTTCTTGAAAAATCAGTTGACAACACTGATCAACCGTTAGCGTTGTAAAACAATATCAATAGGTCATTCCCGTTGAGTTGGATCACTTTTTCAATTCCACTAAGCGATTCTTATGATCTGATAGGTTTTCATTTTTACTATCGATAGCCAAGGATAAAATAGCCAAGGAATATTATAATTTGAAATGATCCTGCAAAATTAGACACGATTATCCACTTGAGATGAAGGCACATTAAATGCTTATAAAACTATCAGCTATAAATTTTAGTTATTATATTCGTGTGATTGATAATATAAAGGCAGTGAATGCGAAACAATGTACTTGCTCTCCAAGGCAGACAGTGCACAAGATTAAATAAAAACAAAGGCGATTAGTACTTACATGTCAATATTAACTGCGTTCTACCATCCACAACCTTTTAGCGAGCGAGCGTATGACCCTTCTTCCCGTATTTCCCTAATTCCAAGTTTTCCCATCCCGCCACTCACTAATAAAGAATCCATGACTACGACCAACCGAATTACGGCAAGCGGCGAGTGGCGAGTACGAGCTATCCACATTGTTCCTGAATTCCTGAAACTGCATGATTGCACATACTCGCACTATTCGTCTTGAAAGCTTTATAAACCGATGTCCAACTGAGAAGAAGAAGCCAAGTTGAATTACTGCTGCTACTTTTTCGTGCAAAACATTCATCCCTATCTGGTCCTTCATCATTGGTTATTTTGATGTAAAGAAGTAAGCATATCAAATTTTGAAGATGAAAAGATGAAATGATGCATTCAACATTCAGGTCGGTGGTACAAATACAGTATGGGCAACCCCCTCAGCTGCACCAGAAGCCCTGTCTCAGCGCGTTTCTGACAGCAAGATTCGACTAACTCCCGGCCGTGAGGACCTCGGCCCCGGTAACTGCTTGGGTGTTCCTCTTTGGTGGCAAAGCGGAAAGCTCCGCTATCGAAGCTTCGGCGGAGGAAGAATAGACTCAAGGGCTTTAGTGAAACCAACGAACTTGGCCATGAAAGTAGATGAGACGTGACCTGACGAGAACTATAGGAATGAAGAACCACAGCGAGACAAAGAGTACAAAATGAGACACAAAAAAGGATGAGACCGAGGAACGAACTATGAGTAGAGAGACCACTCCCAGTGACGGCTGGCCACCACTTAACTGTATGTTTTTAATATCCATTTTTAGAACTACTCCCCTACTTCGTCGATGACCTGTTCTGGGTGTAGTGTCTAAGCAACAACTTTGACATCTGGGAACTAAGCAGGTACCCGATCGGATGCCATCTGAGAAGGACCGAACCTGAGAGTGGAGACGGAAGTTCAAAGTTGCGATCGATTCGCCACAGCACCGTCATGATCAGTACGCGTCTCATCTCGGAAGTATAAAGTTAGGGGTAAAATTTGAACTTGTATTCCAGTTACTTTTGAGAAGTCGCTGATATACCGTACAGCAGCAGTCCAACAGCCATTTTTTTCATACAGTTTGTTCAGCGTTGATTTTCCCCAAATACCCAAAATGACGAGTAATTTGCTCTTTCACAATCAGATTTAATAAAATTCCTAAGAAAATCAGTAAAAATAAATTACATAGTATGTACGAGTATGTTACTTCGTATATACATGTAAGCTATAGCTGCTTCAATAAGCAACAAGTAATCGTCATATGAAACATAATTGCCGTTAATCACGAACCTTATATTGCATTTTACAGGAATGAGATTTATAAAAAGACTACACAATTACAAATTTAGCCTAGGCCCCATGAATATTACAGTCAAATTCTTGCCTTAAATGAGAATTCTCGATGATTCCTAGGAAAATAGGCTGAAATATCATTGCTTGATAACAAAAGACTATCAATGCTATAACGAATTGTTGTCAACTAATAAGCTTATTTGAAAAGAAGATGTAACTTATGACTGTTGAATTGTAAAACATAATGCCGTGCCTGAATTTGAATCTACGGATTTATTCAACTAGAGCATTGAGGCACCTGTTTGACTGCTTGAGTACAACACCAATCATCCCCCCCCTACCAGAAATTTCTGCGTCCGCCACTGGTCAGCAGCTAATTGGACTTTCTTGTTTCATGAATATTGGTAATTATATTTGTCAATGCGGTGAAGGTCTCGCATGCGCGGAGACTGCGCCACTGATTATATCCACCCCTTTTAATCATTGGATGCCAACTCTTGCCGTGCATCACCTTTGGAGGCCCTGATGTGATCCATTCCAGGTGTTCCAGGGTGCGGACACGTAAACGCATTTGACCAATTTTACATTTTGATTCGTCTTTGTGGAACTAAGCTTGCATGCTTTAGATAACATGCTATGCCAAGCGTACACGCCTAATTGTATTTATCAACTAAATGTTACTGCATATCCTCGTGCTTTTGAGTACTGGAACTCATCGTGGAGCGTCGCCATTCTTTTTTAATCTCGTCGGTGGCTTTTAATTGTACTCATAGATATTTTGCTCTTTCAATGACGTACTTTGTGATATAATCACGCTTGAAAAGTAAGGCTGAGTATTAAAGTAATAACAAACCATCGAATAACTACTTTAAAAACAATGCCTATCTAAGGTGACACGGATGATTCGTAAAATCCTAATTCT
The DNA here is from genome assembly GCA_907163375.1 of Prostheceraeus crozeri. Classification (NCBI taxonomy): domain Eukaryota; kingdom Metazoa; phylum Platyhelminthes; order Polycladida; family Euryleptidae; genus Prostheceraeus; species Prostheceraeus crozeri. The sequence goes on from CAJQUW010003814.1 coordinate 16,371, forward strand.
CTCTTCTGTACTGTTGCTATTATGATCAAATCAACTCAGCTTTAACTTTTCTCCAAAGTGTAGAAATTGCATATACACGGGTGGCAACTTGGCTCAAGCTCGAGTCTTTAACAAAAACGAAACTGCATACACCTGGGGATTAATAATACTGATACTAATATACCAAAATACCTAATATAACATATTCCATGATTGTACTCGCTTATTATTCCATACTGCCATTTATAAATTGATGCGTTTTTCTATAATGTGCTAAACTTTTCGCTGATTGCATAGATTGCTCACACTACCTATGTAACTGAAAATCGTAATGTGACAATTATCTGAAGCGTAGAGCAAAACAATAGTTTTCGCTCCTTTGAACTGATATTGACAGGTAAGGTATAAAATTGAACCAAAAGCGACCCTCTCCTCTCTCTTCATTCACGGGAGAGAGAATAGTTGCTGAAAGGTCGAGGCGAATGAAAAAAATTGCAGAATGGCACGTTACTAATTTTTCCATAACATTAGGCTGGTTACTTTTGCTGGAATTTCACTATCATAATATACAGCCCCCCTACCCAAAATTCTAAAAACACATATTTCTCAAATTTTCGCCGTAGCTAAATCAAGGGGACATTAAATAATGGCACAGTTAAATGGATGAACAGTAATAAATCAAATTCAAGATCTTACATGTGAAAGAAGCTCAGTTGGTTATGGCCGCTCTTCGTTTCGGTGCGGAAGTGGCCAGAAGGCCGGTTCGAGTCTGTCCGCCTTGGGAGTTAACAACCGCTCTCACTAGAGGTTACCAACCTTAGCCTGTGAGAGTTTCGAGTATATGACGCTGCTCCACCTCATCGTGCCTTGAGTGGGGTAGGCGTGAGTAAAAAATTAAAAAAGTTGTGAGCCTTAGAAATGTGCCTCAAAACTGTATGAGGCTTATATAAATGGAAGCATAGAAATCAAAAATATCAAAATTACCTGAGAATAAGCATAAAACAGATAACGATGATTAAGGGAGATTGTGGATTATATAAAGAAAGTTTGAAAGTCAATCGAGTATCTCCCAGTCATCCGAATCGTTTATCAAGTTTTGTTGTTGACAATCAATTCTTATATAATATAGAACTTAAGATTAGAGCAAGTATAGAGCTGTGGCTTTTGAGCTTACCTCCCATTTATCGAATAAAATTTTTCATAGTTTTTCGCATTGAAGTGTGCCCTTAAACATTGCTTCAAGTATAGCGAGAATGTCGACTGAGACAATAATATCTTTGCAAAACGTGGTTATAAGGTTAAAAGTCATTATTAGTATGGTAATTTACTGTCAATGAGATTTAAAACTCGCATTAGGAATTCGGAGATTCCAGGATTTTGCGAACGCATATTTTCAATGCCGGAGAATGTTTTCATTTGAAGATTCCAATCAGACATTTCATCTTTGTTATATAGCCGAAACGAGCATTTGCCATACTTGCAAACGACAATACTCAGGAAAGGGATTGATACCATTTGTAATTTCTGAATTTATGAAAAAATGAGTTATTCTCTTAAATTCTTATATCATGAAAAGCGAATTGGCTCTACAATCCTGGTCACATAATCTCGAGATATTGAATTTAAGGATGACATATTGAATGCTTAATTTTGCACTGTAGGTGTTGTGAGTATGTCCACTGTCATAGTGGATCTTATCATTGATATTTTTTATGTTCCAAATAATATTCCTAAATTATACTATTGTCAAAGTCATGAATGATGTATGTGTGAATTTCAACTGTGATTATTGATGAAGGAAATAAAAAGTTCGAATAACGCGCGTTAGAAAATAAACAAACTCTCAGTTCTGGCGGAACATTCATTTTCGCGAAAACGCCGATCATCTAACAGCAATCATATCATCTTCACGTTTATACTCACTTTTACCGCAGGCGAGCCAAATGTTCGAGAAATTTTGCGATAGGATGAAAGCTGATTTGAAAGATCACTGCTTTATCAAGTGATCAATCAAGATGTAGCTAATGCTTTTATGATGCCATCAAGCTGTCAAATTAACCGGATGGATGGAAGAATCAACTCTAATGTTTGACATCAAAGGGGCATATAGAGAGAAGCCAATGTTGCCATAGTTATCAATGAACTTAAAATTCGATGTTTCTTTTAAAGCAAGAAAACTCGTCCAATCAGGGGATTAGCTGTGTTCTTGAAACAAGTCATAAATTTATGTTTCCTCTGACCTGAAAACGATAACTAGAAAACTAGAATTTCCAAGAATTATATTTTGGGAGGCTTATTTCAATGTAAAATTATGTTAAAGCTAAGTAATTGCTGATTGAAATTATTCCATCAGCTTAGACAATGCAAAATATCAAGGCAATAATAGTGGGAGTTATACCACCCGAGCTATGGCCCTTCGCAGAATGTCATTTCAGTCTCAGTTTAATCTGAAAATTGAAATTAATATCTCAGCCCAATCTATCTAACTACCGCCTAGCATGCCTTCTGTTTCACTCATTAATGTCATTGTGTCCTGTATAGGGAGTTATTTCGAGAAATTTGGAACAGAAAACGTCTTGGTTTTTCTGAATTGCATTATTTAATTGTGTGAAGTTGGCGGAACCACCCAATTTCTTAGTCTCGTTGGTAGGCGCAGTAAAACAATGATAATTTTGTCACTACCTGATCACAAATATGTTGCTTCATTTTCATAACAATGCAATTTTTGGAGTCTTTGAACTAAAATCACAATCAGATTTGCAGAAAAAACAAAATTACCGGATTTCCGCCTAAAACAAGCATAATTATGAAAATAAAGCACATATTGTGACAGCGCAAAATTGATTTACTGCCCTATATCTACTGCTTATTGTTCCGCATAACTTCCAGAGAGCACTTTTATCTTTGAACTGGAATTTAACAAAGACGACTCGAATTTGTGGAATCTGAGACCAGATTTGTGATCAGAAGGCTGTAATTGATTCCGCTGAACAGATATCCGCTTGGGGGGGGGGGGGTTCCACTTCTTCAGACACGAGGGGCTCAAACACTTCAGCAATTTTCAATGTTGAAAATGCATGTTATCTCTCCCTCTTCTTTATGCCAGAAGTAAAAATTTCGGTTTTATTAGCGGAAGTTTCAGGTCTCGATGTGTCGACAAAAAATAGTTGAAGATGTTTGCATTCACTGTTTCATAGCCATGTATAACACAGTGTGTGGACTCATGCTTAATAGCACGGCTTTAATGCCATTTTTCTGAAAAACAGCTTTGAAGCAATGCATAAAACACGATTATACAGTATGACCATGTTCAAAGTCCAAGTTTTAAGAAGCAATTTTGAAAACTATTCTTTTTGGCCCTTTTACAGCGCAGCTTATGAATTGATACAAGAAGCCTTCTCTTCTATCGAGTTACAACATGCGCTCATAGTATTTTGCGTCATTGTGGTCTATATGAAATAATAAACGTTATTGCGTGGTGGTCTCCGTGGCACAGTGGTTAAGTGCTTGGCCTAGCGATCTTTTGGTCCAGAGGTCGAGCACCGAAGGTGTCATTGGAAGTCGGCAGGAAGGGCATCCGGAATAAAAGTACTACAACGCTCCAAAAGTCTGACAATGTCAGCACCGTCCAAGCCCCAAGTATGGGGAGTAGTGACGTAAAAAAAAGGAAAAAATTGCATGAATGTACAATTAGTGACTTTCAAACACATCCAATCACCAGCGAAAGAAGTCTGGTAATATGTTATGAAATCCATCATATATCCTATATTGCACAGGTGAATCTGATATCGCATTCCATAATTTAATAGAGCAAAAATTCATTCACTGTGAAGAAGTGTTTTTAAAGCAAGACATGTTTCTAACCCTAGTCCTGTATGGTTGTTGTAAACTGACTCGACCATTTGATGAATAGTATGAAGTTAAAATGTCATGAATGCTTGTGCCAAAGTCCCATTGTAGAGCGCGAAATATCGGGCTTCAAGCAACTTTTTGTTCCCGAGAAATGCGCAGGCACTTTATTTTTGCAGGAAACTATACCGGTGTCATCGCTCCTCTCAATCAGAATTGTCCATCAGAAAAACCTCATCAGAAGAACACCACTTAAAATCTCAGCAGAGATGTAGAGCGAAATACACTGCCGAGAAGAAGAAAAAGGCAGTGATCTAATACCAACGCCACAAGAGTGGTCTCATTTTCGGGGAGCAATTATAGTCTACCTCTGAACATCCGCCTAGAAAATGAAATGGTAGGAAAGCGTAAAGTGTGACACCGGTCACATACAATGTCTTACTTTTATTAAAGATTTCGCAGCGGTTGTCGATTACGAATAAAGAGTCACGAACAAGATAAAATGATCCTGTTGTCCAATACTATTGTTCTTAACTAAGAACAATCTAAATGGACTAATTATCTAAATTGTTTCCCCAGTAGTTATTAGTCCGTAATTATTTTCTGCCTAATTGGAATCACGGTGTTTGGTCAAATATCCGAAGTACATTGAAGTCTATGATTATCCGCGATTGACGGCGTGCTGGACATGCGACTCGAACCGACCCATTGACTTGCGACCACAGAATTAGATTGTTTAAATGTGTCACTTTACTAGAAATGCAAACTGATTCAAAACGATGGCACATGCAGGAACATGATAAGTGGGTAAAAAGAATTTCTTAATGCCTTGCTGAGATTGGGAAGATAGTCAACGATTCAACGATAACTACGATTTTTTCAGATTCGTAGAATTCAGATCATTGTGTACAAATTTTCTCGACAACGTTAGTCTTTCCGATCATCATCAAGAAAGATACAGGCGTACGAAAAAGCGCTCACAAATCTCTCTAGAGAACTTGATGTAGTCTGTGTTTCTCTGATGTGTGAACCAACTGTTAACAATCACTGAGTGAAACTTCGCACAATTTGGCATGTTTAATGTTGAACTTCATGATTTAGAATTTTGTTTTACATGAAATCATAATGTTATTTAAATTTTTCCTTAGTTCGGTTCATGATTTATCAAATGATATTGAACTGGCTGCTCATTGCTCGATTGCTATGGTATTATGTCAGCAGGTTGTGCCATTTCATCAGGATTACTTAATACGAAAGTAACAGACAAACAGGGACGAACAGGGGCGACCGCACAGAAACAGTGTTAGATAGTGAATTGTCAATGACAAGGCAATTTCAATGGGTGAATCTTACTGTTAGAGATTTGCTAGCCTAACAATGTTTCTGCGCGGTCGCCCCTGACGACCAGTCTCAAAGATCAGAAATGACAAAATAATATCATTTTATTCTGAGGAAATATAATATTATTTTACATCATTTTATTTTTGAAAAATGATGCAAAATGATATCAAAAATAAATTTTTGTTCCATTATATTTTCTAATCATAGATTCTTCGCATTTTGTATTGAAGCAAATTTGGTCTATTTCGTTTGTTCTACCCATCTCCTTCCGTCCTGGGTAGCTTTTATGTAGCGAACATGCACCAGGCTCATTGTCTGTCACCCTGTACAATCACAAAACTTGTACCACCACACCAAAACACTCCCATACAATCATAAAATACCTAAATTCCATACCATACCACACAAAAACTCAAAAAAGCAATCTCACCATAAATACACCCCCAATCCAAAATACTTTTACAAATACCATCTCTATACACCCTCAATCCACCCCCAAATCCTAATAAATCATACTGCTACCCATTCCCCAACAACCCCCAAAATCACACCCCCCCACATAATCCACCCATCAAAAACAACGTAAAACCGACAAATTCAACAACTCATCATCATCCCCCCAATTCAAAACCAAACAAATACCACCTAACCCTACTCCATAGCTTACACTCCCCTATACCCATCCCCCAACTTATCCATCCCACAATATTATACATACCAACACATAAACATACCCCCAATTCACAAACCCCAACTAAATCATCCTCCTCTAAAATACCCCAAACCCTCAATCACCATACCAAACCCTTATTCATCCTACCAAACCCCTACAACCCGACCAATACTCAACCCCCTATCCAAAATACCCTTAAAACTTACTCCATTACCCCATATCAAACCCACCCATCCCCCAATACTAAACTCCCCCCATACATCCCCCATCCTACCCACCCCCCCTCCTCAAAAACCCAAAAACAACAACAAATCTACCCCCACCAAAACAATAAAACAACTCCATATTATT